>RCWM02001282.1:7500-52001 GCA_003667255.2 Euschistus heros | reverse complement strand
TCAAAAGAAAAAGGCATCTGAATGTCATCGAATTCTTGTTGAGACTTATGGCGATGTTGCTCCAACCGTCAGGACATGTGAACGTTGGTTTCAAAGTTTCAAACGTGGTGATTTTGATGTTACTGATCAAAAACGAGAAAATCGACCAAAAAAGTTTGAGGACTTCGAATTGCAATCTTTATTAGACGAAGACAATACCCAAACCCAACAAATGATGGCAGAACAGTTGAATGTCACTAGGCAAGCCATTTCCGATCGCCTGGGAGCTATGGGAAAAATTCAAAAGGTTGGAAAATGGGTTCCACATGAATTGGACGAACGACAGATGGAAAAAAACGAAAAACTGTGTGCGAAATGCTGCTTTTACGCCACGAAAGAAAGGGTTTTTTGCATCGAGTTTTAACTGGCGATGAAAAATGGATTTATTTTCAGAATCCCAAACGAAAAAAATCATGGGTAACGCCAGGACAACCATCCACATCGAGTGCAAGACCGGATCGTTTTGGGAAGAAGACAATGCTGTGTGTGTGGTGGGATCAGAAGGGAGTAGTCTACTACGAGCTTCTCGAACCCGGCGAAACAGTCAATACCGAGCGCTACCGACAACAAATGATCAATTTGAGTCACGCATTGATCGAAAAAACGCCCAGAATGGGCTCACAGGCACGCCAAAGTCATTCTTCAGCATGATAACGCTCCTGCACATTCAGCCAGATTGACTAAGGAAACGATTTCTTCGCTTGGTTGGGAACTCCTACCCCACCCGCCGTATTCACCTGACCTGGCGCCTTCTGATTATCACCTCTTCTCATCGATGGGACATTCATTGGCGGAGCAACACTTCAACAATTTCGAAAACGTACGAAAATGGCTCGATGAATGGATTTCAAATAAAGATGAAGCATTCTTTTGGAATGGTATCCATATATTGCCCGAGAGATGGGCAAAATGTGTAGAAAGCGAGGGTCAGTACTTTGAATAAAATATATTATACTTTTTTTTAAATTACTGTGTATATATTTTAAGAAATAAACGACATTTTAAACTTGCATACCTGGTATTTCTGAAATATATCCATAGTGGAAGAGGGAGGACCAGGTAGGTTAATTTTTTCGTTTTTTTCCCGATTACTTTTAGCAAATCCGAAACAATTTAAAAAATGGTCTGTTGGAAATTTTTTCCAACAGGAACGGTAAAATTCAATTAGTCATAGGGAAAATTCAAGGAAAAACCCGAACAAAATTTAACCTAGTCTTGCTTCTACTACATTTCAGAAATCCGTTTGATCTCTTTTGATGAGTACCAATATATTTGATTTCTTTTTACATTTTTGAAAATTTTAGTAGTTAGGATTGATTTTTAGTAGTTAGGATTGCATTTTAGTATATAGTTAGGATTGCAATTAATTCATCAATCCTAATTGTATTGATCCTTCTGTACCATCATGCGTATCTAAAGTGATTTTAGTCGTTATAATCCATGTAACAAAGTGCTGAACTGAAGGTGAATTTTTAGCATCCGAAACTAGATTTCAAATAAAATAATTCCAATAGAAATGGCAATTAATTCCATCAATCTTAATTGTATTGATCATACTTCTATACCTCAAGTGAACCTAAAATGCCATTAACGTAGCTGTAATTGTGTCATTACCGTAGCTAAAACTTTTGGTTAGGGAAATGACGTTTTAGGCACGGTAATGATGTTTCATGTCTATTTTAGTTCATGTCGTTCGATAGTCAGATATTTTTAGTCACTATTTTTCAATATTTTTCAAAATGGGTATTTTGGGTTCCCAAGGATGGGTATCAATCCTTATAATGACATTACCGTATATGCTTAAATTTTAATTTGAAATTTTAAGGCCGGAACATGATTCTAATTCTGCGTAAGCATTTTTATGTCATCAGGAGACTATTCTTCGAAAAATATTTGAACGATAATGATATTTTATCGGAAATACGAGGTACCGTTCCGAAAACAATGGATCATTATCTTCTCAGAAATAGTCGGTTTATGTGAGGAGAGATGTTTCAAAAGGTCGGATTACTGAGAGGGGTTCTAGCGCAAAAAAAGTGTCGGTTTATGCGAGGAGTCGGTTTATCGGGGGTCGATATAACGGGGTTCCACTGTATATTCTTCAAAGTGATACGTAATATTAGAATCTCCCATTTACAGTGAATCATAGCTTTGACTATACATACATGAGACATTCGATGACAAAATTAATTTAACTAAGTAATATAGCCTCTATAACCTGATGTAACCTCCCTGCTAATATAATGGAGGCTGTGCCGGCTGATAAGTAACCACATCCTTTTAGAAGAGGCTCCTTGAGATAAAGTTGGGTTAAGACTTACTGATAAGGTTATCGGAAAACATTTATAGGTGAGGATAGATGATATTAGGCTAGAACTCTCAACTTATAATGGCCCCCTAACTAACTGGCTAAACTAACTTAGCCTGGGAGCTATATCTTATAATAGTTGAATCCAGTTCGGCGGGTGTCTGGGGGATATAAGGAAGGAGTGACTATCGAGAACTAGGGGATCGCGTGAGGAATTAACGTGTTTTCC
This sequence comes from Euschistus heros, assembly GCA_003667255.2. Taxonomy (NCBI): domain Eukaryota; kingdom Metazoa; phylum Arthropoda; class Insecta; order Hemiptera; family Pentatomidae; genus Euschistus; species Euschistus heros. Next base: position 49,425 of record RCWM02001282.1, on the reverse strand, counting down.
GAAACAATTTTCCTGCAATTTTCACATTCCTTCTCATGGCTGTGGGAGATAAAAGATTGGTTTTTTAAAACGACTTCTACCAATTAGCGTGTACTCATGATACGCCTTATAAGTTAATTTTTAGGGGAAAAAAAAAACAAAAAAAAAACAGACTTCATGATTAAATGTACAAATGTTAAATGTATTATAAGTACAAACTTAACAAAAAAAGTATAAAATAATATTTTAAATTACTTCGAAACAAAAAGCATTAAAGGACAACTACGATATTATCAACACTTATATACCGATCATTGAGTGCGTTAAGGAAATTCACGCAGAGATAGATAAAAGCAAAACGATAGAGAACAGATTGCCAGATATCAAAAAGACCCTGATCAAGACCACAAAGGATATCTATCGGGAAAAATCAAAACATAAGCGAAATGTCAGTAAAAGAATAAGATGGCTGAAAGGAAACACAAGGCAGAGTTGGAAAGACTACAAAGACGCTAGAGCCGCTGCAAAAAATATAGTAAGAAGGAAGGAAAGAGAGGCCATAAATAAGGAATTTGAGGTTATAGAAAATGCAAGAGGGCACAACAAAGTAAACAATAATAATTTCAGAAAATGTAATGCGAGCCAGGGAACTATGATAGGATGGAACTAGGAGTAAGGAAGGAAGAATGCTAAAGCTCAAGGAGGATGCACAGACTAGATGGCGGAAACATTTTCAAACGCAATTGAATGCTGATGATAATGACCCCATAAAAGAATTTTCAAACCTTCCTCGCCACGCAGATAAAGAGGAAGAAATCCCACCAGGCAGAGATGAGCTCGAAATGTTTTTGGAAAAATTGAAAAATAATAAATCGCCCGGCCCAGATGGAATACCATCAGAACTCTTAAAAGAGGCAGAGCCTGAGCTAACTAAGGAGCTTCATGAACTGTTTGTGCAAATCTGGGAAGAGGAAGAGGAACGATTGGTTTTTTTGTTTATTTCGTTTAACGTCACTTTATGCTGCTATGGCTAATCGGACGATGCTACGGTGGGAGTCCTGAATTTTGCCTATCCAGGTATAATTAGGATAGGGATGTTTAACGAGTACCTGACATCGCACAGGTCGGGACCCCCATTTTACGTCCCTTCCGAAGGACGGCATAGCTAAGGATTTTTTACTCCCTTTAAAAAATCCTAAGGTCATCTGCCGGGCTGCGAACCCGCGATTTTGGGTTTAGTAGGTTGCTGTGCTAACCACTACACCACAGGTGACCCCTAGGAACGATTGGTTAAGGGCTTTAACGTGCCAATTTTCAAAGGAAAAGGGGACCCATACATCTCTGACAAGTACCGTGGCATATCCTTGCTTAGCACTGCTTATTATAAGGTCTTCTCAATTGCTCTGCACAACAGAATACTGCCATACGTAGAGAGGGAAATCGGCGTTTTCAGTGTAATAGATACACAATAGACCAAATCTTCACTCAGATTGACATGCGAGAAAATGAAGATCAATCAAACAAGCTTCATCGATTTTAAGACAGCGTATGACACTATCATACGAAGTGAACTTTACAAGGGAATGGTTGAAATGGGAATTCCCTCCAAACTAATTAGGCTAGCAAGATGCTCAATGTCCAGTCTGAAGTGTAGAATGAAGTGCTTTGGAAATAATTTGGACCCTTTTGATGTTGGGATCGGGCATCGGCAGGGAGATCCACTGGCCCCCCTCCTCTTTAATATAGCCCTCCATGTAACCATAAACAGAGCTGAGTTGGATAAAGGTGAAACAATATTTAATAAAACAACTCAGCTTCTTTCTTATGCGGATGATGTGGCTATTTTGGGAAGGTCACTAAAATCAATAAAAGAAGCTGTCGTACAGCTATAGAATGAAGCGATTTGAAAAAGGCTAAAAATAAACAATAAGAAGAGCAAGATAATGGTCCTCAGAAAGAAGAAACAAGCCCATTTCAAAAAATACTACATAATAGGAAACCACTGGCTCGAAGTGGAGAACAGCTTCCAGTACCTTGGATCCACAATAAATGATCCACTAGATGAGGAGGAAGAAGTAAAGAAAAGGATTATGATGGGAAATAGAACATACTTCGGCTTGTCTAAGATTCTGAGGAGTCGACAGACCAGCAATGCCACAAAATTCAGGATGTATAAAACACTGATTGAACCTGTGGTAGCCTATGGTAACCTATGCCAGAGAAACCTGGCCCATGAATAAAAAGACAAGCAATCTACTGGACCGGTTTGGGAGGAGAATACTTAGGAATATTCTGGGACCTGTACGCTTAAATGAAATATGGCAGGGAAGGAAGAATAAGGACCTGTACAACAAATACAAAGACCTTAATATCTCGACTTGTATCAGAATCCTGAGATTAAAATGGTTTGGTTACCTAAGGAGAATGGAGGACAATAGGATACCAAGGAAAATATGAAGGCACACCATCTGGAAAGAGAAGTAGGGGAGGCCCAATGGTCGTTGGAGATACAGTGTACTCCAAGACATATGACAGGTGAGAATGAATGGGTTATATGCAATGGATGGAAAAAGCCAGCGGCCGCTATATGTTGTCTGTTGAGCTAGAAGAAGAAGAAGATATACCCATTAAAAATTTAAGATCAGTTATCCGGCGTTTCTAAATGTAGTATCCTAGGCCCCATCCTCTACACGGTGTATACAGCTGACATTCCAACTCATCCTACCACTGTCCTCACCAATGTCCTCACCACTTACGCTGATGACACATGTGTGTTATCAGTAAACAATGATCCCTTCATTGCCTCCCAAACAGTCCAATGCCATATCCTAACCCTTCAAGAATGGTGTCAAAAATGGAGAATCAAAATAAATCCAATAAAATCTCACCAAATAACCTTTACCCTTCATCGTAAATCCACGACTTCCTGTCCTACAGTATCCTTTAATGATATTCCACTAATCCCTGTTGAACAGATCCGCTACCTTGGACACTACTTGGACAAACGTCTTACTTGCTATCCACATACACGACTAAAAAGATAAGGGGGGTCACCTGTGGTGTAGTGGTTAGCATAGCAACCTACTAAACCCAAGATCGCGGGTTCGCAGCCCGGCAGATGACCTTAGGATTTTTTAAAGGGAGTAAAAAATCCTTAGCTATGCCGTCCTTCGGAAGGGACGTAAAATGGGGGTCCCGAGCCTGTACGATGTCAGGTACTCGTTAAAGATCTCTATCCTAATTATACCTGGATAGGCAAAATTTAGGACTCCCACTGTAGCATCGTCCGATTAGCCATAGCAGCATAAAGTGACGTTAAACGAAATAAACAAACAAAAGATAAGGAACTGCTCGTCGTAACAGACTACTTCAACATTTATTAGACAGACGTTCAAAGCTCCCAATTAATTACAAAATACTAATATACATGACTGTGATTAGACCTATCTGGACGTACGGAGTTGAGCTTTGGGGCTCCACTAAACCATCCAATTAATCTCTTATCCAATCCTTATAATCCAAAATCCTTCGAAAAATCCTCAATGCACCTTACTTTGTCACCAATAAACTTATCCATAAAGATCTTAATGTTCCGTATGTTGCAGATTTAGCCCAAACCAGACATCTATTATTTCATAGTAAGCTCCATAACCATTCAAATCCCCTAATTTCTCAACTTGCTTCTTACACTATTCCTGATAATCCTCCGAGGCGTCTGAAAAGAAGATGGCCCAGAGACCTTCTAGTGTAGAATTTTTATTAAAGTGCTACTGATGGGTAGTACTTTTCATGTTTTGTCACGTTATTGTAATAGTTAACAGCACATTTACTTGATGTATAAATTTTGTACAGTTGTAAATTTCAATAAATTGTTATTAAAAAAAAAAAAAAAAAAGATCAGTTGTTTTTAGAATCCAGCGTGGAACCGTTAATAGAAGAACCGAGTAAGGAGAGAGTTGAAATAGCGATCATAAAATTAAAATCTTCTAAAGCAGCCGGAAATTAAAATTTATTTTTAATTTATGTGTATCTGTGACTGCATACTCCAACAACCTACATCTTTAAACTTTTTTTTTATTTTCCAAAACAAAGACATGACCTTTAGAAAATAACGATAACGAAAACACTAAAACTCTTTAAGTTTTCAATAAAACTTATTTTTCATTTTTTTTTTTTTTTTTTTTTTTTTTTTTTTTTTTTTTTTTTTTTTTTTTTTTTAATAAGTCGCGTTCTACCTATTTCTTCTCAACTTTCGGCACAAATATTCCTCAGCGATTAAACGTCAAAAAAACTTTTAATGATAGGGAACAACCTTCTCAGGCCATTATGCAAACGATCCCAGGATAAACTTAGTTTTCATAATTAATTGGTTTAGCCGAAGGAAGACTTGCGGGACAAACGATGTTTACGAAGGAGCTGGGACAAGGATCTCTTAAATTGACTTCAAATTATGATTTTTATTAAAAATTAAAGAGATTGTTAAATTATCTCTTTGTTCAGAACTTCATTGTTAATTTAGTTTGGATCCTTGCCAAATGTTATAAAAATAATTTTCTTATTTATCCTAATTTTTTGCGTCTTAACAATTTACTTAGAACAGGGGCAGATTCAACGTGAATCAACTTGATGGGCAACAATCATGAGATCGTTATTCTAATGATTCAACCAACTTAATTCCATTCAACCAAGAACTGGCTACACAAAAGCGGGAACAATATCTCCCAAATTGACTCCTATTATAATTTAGTCTAAGTATCGCTGAATTATCTTTTACTTTCTACCTTTATTCTGTTATATTTACTGTTTATAAAAGAATATCCACAATTTTTAAATTTAAAATAAAAACAAATAAAATTCTTTCTAACTAGGAAAAACCGTAGATCATGGATATATTTCTTATTTATATTTTACTGATTTTACCAGTTAGAGGGAAATCGAGTATTCGGATGCACTTGCTTTATTGATATATTGGCAGAATTAATTTATTAAAAAAATTTATAGACATAGGTAAAATTACTGGTGATTCAAATAAAATGTATTATTTTTTTTTTTTTTAATACCAACCAATTTAGTCCAGTCAATAAGTGCTGAAATGAGGGACGTAGAGTGCATGGAATATCCGATAATTTTTGACTTCATAGATTCGTTAGGAATAGTTGGAAGTTAAACATACTAAAAGTCCCCGCCACTGGGGGGTGAGCTAACGCTGGGGCGCAGGGGAGAAGTTCCATTTTTTTGGTTTTCGATAATATCTCGAAAACTGTTGACTATAAAAATATGTTTCAAATAAACATAAAAGCTAAGTAAATTGACAATAACATTTATTATATATAAATTTGTCGAAATTCTAACCGTTTACGAGATATACGTTACTAAAAATAGGTGATTTTCAGGGAAAAAAAAAATGTCACCTGACTTTTTGGCAATATTTTGCTTCTATTACGTTCCACATACGTAAGAGAAAACGTAAGAATCAAAATTGTAGAGCATTAATTTTTTTTTTTTTTTTTTTTATATAGGTACATTTATTGAAATTTACAACTGTAAAGAATATCGTTGTCAATACATCAAGTAAATGTATTGACAACGATTATAATAACATGTTAAAACTTGGAAAGGACTACTCATCAGTAGCGCTTTATAAAAACTTCTACACAGAAGGTCTCTAGGCCATCTTCGTTTCAGACGCCTCGGAGGATTATCAGGAATAGAGTGGGAAGCAAGTTGAGAAACTAACGGATTTGAGTGGTTATCAGCAACATAAGGAACATTTTGGGCTAAGCAACATATGGAACATTACGATCTTATGGATAAGTTTATTGGTAACAAAGTAAGGTGCATTGAGGATTTTACGAATGATTTTGGATTGTAAGGATTGAATACGAGATGAATAATTTGGTTTAGTGGAGCCCCAAATCTCAACTCCGTACGTCCATATAGGTCTAATCACAGTCATGTATATGAGTCTTTTGTAATAATTGGGAGCTTTTTTTTATTTTCTAAACGATTTTTAATAACGTATAGTCCAACGTAAAACCGTTGGAATTTCTACGAATACGTATGTAATTAATTTTATAGGAAATTAAATGAGCTTTAATTTTGATCTGCTACATATTTTTCTAGAGTCCACCGTTTTCGAGATATAATCGAAAAACAAAATTGGGACCTTCTCCCCTCCCCCCACCTTTAGCTAACGCCCCAGAAGCGTGGACATACAATATGTTTACCTTTTAACTACTCCTAATGATGTCATCAGCGCAGCAGCATTAAATTTACTTCAATTTCATATATACGTTTTTGGTATATGCTTCAAATGTTTAACAAAAAAAAAAGATGTAAACATTTTTTTATTTTCTAAAGTTGTCGATTTTTAATAACGTATGTATCGAAAACCGTTGGAATTTCTACGAATACGTATATAATTAATTTAATAGGAAATTTAATGAGCTTTAATTTTGATTTGTAACATATTTTTCTAGAGTCCACCGTTTTCGAGACATAATCGAAAAACAAAATTGGGACCTTCTCCCCTCCCCCCACCGTTAGCTCACCTCCCAGGGGCGGGGACTTTTAATATGTTTACCTTCTAACTATTCCTGACAACGCTGTGAGGGCAAAAATTATCGCATATTCCATGCACTCTACAATATGTTATTGACTGGACTAATATAGCTTCTATAGGTAGATCCTAGAGACATACGAGGTGTGATCAAAAAGTTCCAGGAATTTTTATATACTATGGGAATGCAATGTTTGCATGTTGTTGGGAACATAGCTGTGTTTGCAGATCAATCATAACATCACTGAAAGTAACATTAGCACAGTTTGTTTGAGGTTAGTGTTATAGAGTTTGGCTATTTTATGAAAATTAATGTGGAAGAAGAGCCACGTGTTTGTGTGAAGTTTTGTGTGAAAGTGAACAAAACGTTTTCAGAAACCTTTTTGATGTTACAAGAGGCTTTTGGTGAATAATGTCTAAGCCGATCATGCTGCCATCAGTGGTTCAAGAGGTTTAAAGATGGCCGAACATCCACAGACGACGATGCTCGTTCCGGACGCCCTTCAACGTCAATCAATGATGGCAATGTTGCTAAAGTGAACGCTCTCGTAAGATCAGACCGTCGACTAACAATCCGTGAAATGGCAGAAGAGTGTAACATTTCATTTGGGTCATGTCAGGAAATTTTAACTGAACAACTTCAAATGCGTCGTGTTGCAGCAAAGTTTGTGCCAAAACTGTTGACTGAAGACCAAAAACAACACCGAACTCATGTTTCTAAGGAACTTCTTCAAAAGGCAAATGACGACGAAAGCTTCTTGAAACATGTCATTACGGGAGACGAGACATGGGTTTTTTTGGTTACGATGTGGAAACAAAAGCCCAATCATCACAATGGGCATCAAAAGGTTCTCCAAGACCCAAGAAAGCACGCCAAGTCAAATCAAATGTGAAGGTCATGCTTACGGTTTTCTTTGACTGTAAAGGTGTTGTCTACTATGAATTCCTTCCACAAGGTCAAACAATTAATTGTTTTGTTTGTCTTGAAACCCTCAGAAAATTGCGTAATGCTGTGAGAAGAAAGAGACCTGAGCTGTGGCAAAGTGATGATTGGGTCCTTCACCATGACAATGCTCCTGTTCACTCTGCATTAGTTATCCGTAACTTTTGTGTAAAAAACGCAATGACTGTCATTCCTCAGCCCCCCTACTCACCTGACCTGGTTCCAGCCGACTTTTTTCTTTTCCCGAAGCTCAAGAGACACCTGAAAGGACGAAGATTTCAAACAGTTGACGAAATTAAAGAAAAAAAAACAACTGAGCTGCTAAACACCTTTACAAAAGAAGAGTTTTCTGGGGCCTTTGATCAGTGGAAACACCGGTGGGAAAAGTGTGTAGCTTCCCAAGGGGAGTACTTCGAAGGAGACAAATTTGAATAAGGATTGCCATAGCGACGTTTTACGTTATAAAAAAATGAAGTACCAGAAACAAATGGATTATACGGCCTTCAACTCATTGAGCAGTTAAGATTGGGATCTTTCTACCATTCCAGAGCTTCATCAATATGGATGTATGGGAAGACAAGCAAGAACCCTCAATAAAGATATTTTATAGAAAATATCCAGAGGGAGGAAATTCTAAGAATCCTAAAATCGATTCTGTGGGATAATAATTTTTCCTTTGAAACAAAAAAAAATATATATTCCTTTCTAATAAGGACATCGTTATGGGTTGCTAAATGTAAAAAATTCAAGAACAACATGCCAAATGAAATTGTCTTTCGAGAGGGAGTTTCTGAGAAGGGCCTTGTTAAAGATCCATTACATTTCTAACAATGAGATAAGAAAAAATACGAAACATAATATTATTGAATACATTATTGAAACTAGGAAGTTTCAGTGGGCGAACCATTGAATGAGTATCGATGAAAACAAATATCTAAAGAAAATGTTCCAATATAAACCAGTTTGTGGGAGGAAAAGGGGACATAATAGAATGGATAATCCAAAGAACGTGGATACGGGATGTAAAACCAGGAATAGCAGCAAGAGGACTGTAAAAGGAATATTATTTGGAGATTAGAGGATAGCGATTGATAAGTGTGAAATAAATAAATCTAAAAAAGAAAATAAACAAATAAATAAATACAAATGATGAAAATACTTAGGGTATACCCTAAATTTTTCAAATTCGATTTTTCAAATTTGAAATTTCAGATTAAAATTACCCAATCATCAGGCTTTCCAAAAGGAAGTATCCTAGGTTCAATCCTCTATACGGCGTATACAGCTGACATCCCGATGCATCCTAGCACTATCCTTACCACGTATTCTGATGACACTTGCGTGTTATCAGTAAACAATGATCTCCTAATTGCCTCCCAGACCCTCCAATCCCACATCATAAATCTTCAAGGATAGTGACAAAAATGGAGAATCAAAATAAATCCTAATGAATCCCATCAAATAACCTTTATCCTTCGTTGTAAACCTACGACTTCCTGTTCTACAGAATGCTTCAATGATGTCCCGCTAATCTCTGTTGAACAGATCCGCTACCTAGGACTCCACTTGGACAAACGTCTTACTTGGAATCCACATTCAAGACTAAAACGACAAGAAACTGCCCGCCGTTTTCGACTACTTTACTTGACAAACGTTCAAACCTTCCAAACAATTACAAAAGACTTATTTACATGACTGAGATTAGACCAATTTGGTCGTACGGAGTTTAGCTTTGGGGCTCCACTAAACCATCTAATTCATCTCGTATTCAATCCTTATAATCCAAAATCCTTTGAAAAATCCTCAATGCTCCTTACTTTGTCACCAATAAACTTATCTATAAAGATCGTAATGTTCCATGTGTTGTTGATTTAGCCCACACCAGATACCTATCCTTTCATAGTAAGCTCCGTAACCAATCAAATCCTCTAATTTTTAACTTGCTCCCCACTCCATTCCCGATAATCTTCCGAGGCGTCTGAAAAGAAGATGGCTTCTAGACCTTTTAGTATAGAATTTTTTTTGAAGTGCTACTGATGAGTAGTACTTTTCTAGTTTTGATATGTTATTGTAATCGTTGTCAACATATTTACTTAATGTATATATTTTGTACAGTTTTAAATTTCAATAAATTGATATATTAAAAAAAAATGATTGCAAATTTTTAAATTTCAGATTTTTTCCCAAAAATATAGGTAACTAGGTAATTCATATAGGTATATAGATAATTAATTATTTTTAAACATTGTTTACTTATATTTAATTAATTTATTAATAATAATAATAGGTTAGGTTGCCTTGGCTAAAGTATATGGTGACGTCAATCCCAAAAAATAATAGAATTTTTAGTAGTAAAAAATAAAATAAATACCTCAGAGCACACTGAACAAAAACAACACGCAGATAGTCTAGAACGCAAAGCGTGAACATAATTTCTCCATTATTATCTTAAATCATCAACCCTAGAACCCAGGCTGACAGATATTGGACAAGATATTTGCCTCATTGGAGCACATAAATCACTGTCAAGTGAGTTGGGATTGGCTAAGTCTTTCCTCATTGGCAGGGCGTTATCCAATCACATTTCAACTAGTTGGATCAATATAATTAGTTATTGATAGTGGATAATTGTTGTTTTCGTTCAAACAATCTAGGGCAATGTAATTTGAATATATCTATTATGCAGATAATTAATTATAAATTTCATATCAGCTGAACCTATAGATTTATCTTCAATATTCAGGCTAAATCGCTATTTATGATTCAATACATGAAATATTTATTTGATTAAGTTCACCACTTTATCATTATTAATGTTTTCAGCCAACAATGTAGAGCTAGGTTGAACAATTTTTTTTTATATCAATTTATTAAAATCAGTCCGTAACGACGGTCAGTTTCTTGTGGTATTAGTCTTGGCTGAACAATTTAGTAATTTAAATTTCATATCGCTTTAGTTACGTTAAAATACGATTATCACTATTAGTCCAGTCAATAAACACATTGTAGAGTGCATGGAATATGCGATAATTTTTGACTTCATAGCTTCGTTAGGAATAGTTAGAACGTAAATATATTGGGTTGTTTCACATGAAATGTCCGTTTTCAAGGTAAAGGGATTTTAGTAAAAATACAATATGAAAACAATATAATTTTATTCGAAGTATTTACCTTCTTTTTCTACACATTTTTCCCAACGTGACAACTTTTTTATCCCGGATTTGAAAAACTCTGAGCTTTGAAGTGAAACAAAATCTGAAAACGCACTTTTGATTTCAGCATCATTTGCAAAAATTTTTCCTGTGCAGAAGTTGTCTAAATTCCTAAAAAGGTGATAATCTGTTGGAGACAAGTCGGGAGAATATGGTGGGTGCGGAAGAACTTCGTACCCCAGCTCTTTCAATTTATGCATGGTAAGTTTTGAAACGTGGGGTCTAGCGTTGTCGTGTAGGAGTATAGGGCCCTTCCGATTTACCAATCCAGGTTGTTTTTTCAATAATTTTTCGTGCATTTGGCCAATTTCATAGCAGTAGGTCGTAGAGGTAATGGTAATTACAGTCGGAGGTCTTCCTCGGGGCTGGTTTTCCAAGTTGGGGGGGGGGGGGGGGGGGGGGGGGGGGGGGGGGGGGGGGGGGGGGGGGGGTGGGGGGGGGGGGTGGGGGGGGCGGGGGGGGGGGGGGTGGTGGGGGGGGGGGGGGGGGGGGGTGGGGGGGGGGGGGGGGGGGGGGGGGGATGGGGGGGGGGGGGGGGGGGGGGGTGGGGGGGGGGGGGGGGGGGGGGGGGGGGGGGGGGGGGGGGGGGGGGGGGGGGGGAGGGGGGGGGGGGGGGGGGGGGGGGGGGGGGGGGGGGGGGGGGGGGGGGGGGGGGGGGGGGGGGGGGGGGGGGGGGGGGGGGGGGGGGGGGGGGGGGGGGGGGGGGGGGGGGGGGTGTGGGGGGGGGGGGGGGGGTGGGGGGCCCCATTCGAAAACTTAGCAAACCAACGGCGAATGGTTCGTTCATTTACACTCCCTTCCCCAAACGCCTTACAGATGTTTCTAGCAGCCTCAGCTGCCGAACGACCTAGTTTAAACTCATAAAAAAATATTACACGAAAATCGCGTGTTTCCATGTTCATATTTGAAGGTATACTAAACAGTGTGTAATTGATTGGGAAGCTAATGTTTATAAAAGAAAAGTAGAGGATTAGTAACAGCTTGATTATGATATGTGAACTTTGGAAGTAAACAACAGAGACTCGCAAAATCCTCTATGTATTTCAAATATTATAAAATCGGACATTTCATGTGAAACAACCCAATACTAAAAGTCCCCGCCCCTGGGGGTGAGCTAACAATGGGGAAAGGGGAGAAGTTCAGTTTTTTTGTTTTTTCGATAATATCTCGAAAACAGTTGACTACAGAATAATATATTTGAAATAAGCATAAAAGTTAATTAAATTTCCTATAAAATTGATAATATATAAATCTGTCGTAATTCTAATCGTTTACGTGATATTCGTTATTGAAAATCGGCGATTTTCGGGAAAAAACAAATGTCACTTCACTTTTTGTCAAATTTTTGTTTCTAGTACCTTCCACAATCGTTTCTCAGAAAAAATGTCAGAATCAACATTGTAGAGCATTAAATTTACTTCTACTAATTTCGTATATACGTTTTTGGTATTTGAAGTAAGTGTTTAACAAAAGGTGAGGTAAACATATTGTTTATTTCTAAAATTATCGATTTTTAATAACCTATATCTCGAAAACTTTTGGAATTTCGACGAATATGTATATAAATAATTTTATAGGAAATTTAATGAGCTTTAATTTTGATCAGTAGCTTATGTTTCTAGAGTCCACCGTTTTCGAGATATTACCGAAAAACAAAATTGGGACGTTCTCCCCTCCCCCACCCTTATCGCACCCCCCAGGGGCGGGGACTTTTTAAGATGTTTACCTTCTAACTACTCCTAACAAAGCTGTGAAGTCAAATATTATCGCACATTTCATGGACTCTACACCCCTCATTTCAGCACTCATTGGCTGGACTACCATATATGTTATTTATTTGTTTTTTCAACGCTCTTCCAAAATAGGAAACTTAAGTCTGTTGAGCATGATTCCGAACACATTACCTCCTTGTACAATCGTAGGACATGAAATTATACTGCCTTTCCAAGAACTAAACAACTCTAGACCATTTTTGGATTGAAGCATAACAATATTTATTTATTTTTTTTTTTAAGCTATAAGATTTTCATAACTAGGAAGAATAGTTATTTTGTTTGGACCAAATCTGCAACATGTGGGATATTAAAATCGTTATGGATAGGTTTATTTGTGACTTGAATAGGAGCATTGAGGATTTTGCGAAGGATTGTGGATTTTAAAGATTGGATAAGAGAAAAAGTGGAAGGTTTCGTGTAGATTCGTATCTCTAATTTCTACATGCAAATAAATATTTTATAATTTCTTGGTAGCTTTGACCACTAGCCTGGTGGTCGAAAACGAAGAGGACTTTCTTGTAGATTAAGTCCAGAATGTGATAGAAATAATTAAATACATTATTATACATATTATCAATTATTTACCCGTCAATGTGTACCTAATATTTAGAATCTACTTTTTTCTTCTTCTTATTTTTTAAACCTAATTTCGTTTAATTCCTTTTTTTGTAATAGTATTTTGATAAATGTTCAGAAATTATAGCATCACTTAACCATGAAAAATAATAATATATTGGGTTGTTTCACATGAAATGTCCGTTTTCAAAGTATAGGGATTTTAGTAAAAATACAATATGAAAACAATATAATTTTATTCGAAGTATTTACCTTCTTTTTCTACACATTTTTCCCAACGTGACAACAACTTTTTTATCCCGGATTTGAAAAACTCTGAGCTTTGAAGTGAATCAAAATCTGAAAACGCACTTTTGATTTCAGCATCATTTGCAAAAATTTTTCCTCTGCAGAAGTTGTCTAAATTCCTGAAAAGGTGATAATCTGTTGGAGACAAGTCGGGAGAATATGGTGGGTGCGGAAGAACTTCGTACCCAGCTCTTTCAATTTATGCATGGTAAGTTTTGAAACGTGGGGTCTAGCGTTGTCGTGTAGGAGTATAGGGCCCTTCCGATTTACCAATCCAGGTTGTTTTTTCAATAATTTTTCGTGCATTTGGCCAATTTCATTGCAGTAGGTTGTAGAGGTAATGGTCTCACCTCTAGGCAAAAAGGAATAATGTATGATTCCAGCCATGGACCACCATACTGTAACCATCAATTTTTTCGGGTGCAAATTTGGTTTTGGCATTTGTCCTGGGCTTTCGTCGATGCCTAACCACTGCCCTGACCGACGCTGATTGTCATAAGCAATCCATTTTTCGTCGCAAGTTATTATTCTTTCAAGGAAAGGGTCGGTTTTTTGCCTAGGAAGCAACGAAACGCAGGTCTCAAGACGTTCAATTGCTGTCGCTCAGTGAGATCGTGAGGTACCCATGTATCGAGCTTTTTCAACAACAGAGACTCGCAAAATCCTCTATGTATTTCAAATATTATAAAATCGGACATTTCATGTGAAACAACCCAATAAGAATTAAAAAAAAAATGAATTGTCATAACATTCACCAGAAGTAATAAACAAAATTATAGTTTAAAAAACTAAAAAAAAACAACGCTTTAATAGCAAACCGAACTAAACCTATCTTTGACAAAATCGAATGAACTATAACTATTAGTATATAACATTTTATGATTGGTTTAGCCATTTTTGTTTTATGACAAGTTTAGTTTAAACATGACCTAAACTAACTTTTTGAGAAAGTTGCCGAAATTCTTTTTGACAATCGATTGTGGCTGAACGCCTAAATCAAAATCAGCTTAAGAGATGTCTTTAGACGCACAATTTAATAAACTTTAATTTTATAAATAACACATTTTTTCGATTTAAAGCATGTTTTTGCAAATATCTGAAAAAAAAAACGCAAAAAGTTTGAGTTTTTTTGCCCCCCAAAAATTTTCCCCTTATCAAATGTAGTCATATTTTCGATATTTTATTCTTAGGACTCATCTGGACTATACTGAATCATAAAACTTACTACTCCAGCTTTTGCAAGGCAGACCCTCTTTTTGAGGTAATTTTACTGGGCTAAATGAGAACATTAAAATAAAGTTTTGAAATTCTTGTATTGTCATTGATCATTGACACGTGTGCAAATTTTCAAATTAATAAGATTGCTCGAAATTAGAGGAAATTGCGATGATGTTTATTTATTTTGTTTTGTTTTTTTGCCCCCCCCCCCAAAAAAAAAAAAAAAAAAAAAAAAAAAAAAAAAAAAAAAAAAAAAAAAAAAAAAAAAAAAAAAAAAAAAAAAAAAAAAAAAAAAAAAAAAAAAAAAAAAAAAAAATTCCTTAGTCCAATTTAGTCACAGGTAGTCACTTTTGATATTTTATTCTGAGGACCCATCTGGACCATACTGAATCATAAAACCTACTTCTTTAGGGCTATTTCGACTGGACTCTGTAAGCATATTAAAACAAAGCTGTGGAATTCTTGTATTGTGTAGTACATTTTTTAAGATAATCAGATAAATTGGTGAAAATTACGATGCAAGATTCCGTCACATTCTGGTGAAGTTAATAAAAGCGTATTAATATGGAATTAATTTAAACTATATAATAAAACAAAAATGAAATAGACTGGGTCAAAATTGAATTAAAAAAACAAAAAAACATTTATGATTAGGATTGATGAATTAATTGCCACTTCTATTGAGATTATTTTATTAGAAAACTAGTTTCGAATGCTAAACATTCGTCTTCAGTTCTAAGACATACAAATTTTTTTTCAACACATCAGTACTATGTAACATAGATTATATATACTAAAGTTTTTAATCTAATAAGTAAGTAATCTCTAAGTAATCCCAATAGAAGTGGCAATTAATTCATCAATCCTAATTGTATTGATCCTTCTATACCATCATCGTGTACCTCAAGTACCTCAAGTGTTACATTTATGGTTGTAGAAGGGACTATAGAATACTGGAAAGTTTGAATTATTCAGACTCAAAAAATAGTTACATTTTTCTGGAACCGTTAATTCAAAATAATTTACAATAAAAAATAAAACCTAAATCATTATAAATATTTAAAGGTAATAAGCTCTTGTTTAATAAAACTCCAGAGAGATTCTTGAATCCGTCCTTGGGGAAGGGAGGGTGTGGATTTAACTGCTTGTGGCAAAGTCATTGAGTTCAAAGGGCTCGTGTTGTTTAAGGTCATGGTTGAGGTTCGTCTGGAGTTCTTTGCTAGGGGTGTACAAAGGGCTATGGAGCACTGGAATTTTGAATTATTTACGCATTCCCAAAGTTGAAATTTTATCTATCTCTGATATCTCTATTACTGTACTCTATATATCTCTATACTATACGGAAAAAGTCAAAAATAGTTTGCTAGTCTTGGGGGTCTATCCTGACAGTGATATTGACATGTTCAAATAATTTTTAATTGTAAAAATTATTTGTTAATAATAATTTTAAGAAATTGAAATAAAAAAAAAAAATTATCTGCTTAAGTAATTAAGACTGAATACAATTAATCTCTTAAGCCTCGAGGAAAATCGTCTACATTAGATATGTATCAGTTATGTAAAATTATGCGATTACCTAAAGAAAACTTAATTATTAAAAAAAAAAAGGCAATATTCGCAAACGCCTATTATGTAAATGTATAGGAATATTCGAGCAAATGGACTGTATTGAAAAGTATTAAAACGAGGTTTCGCACCTTTGGGGAGATATTATTGAGAAGGTAACCCAACCAAATAATACATAAGAAATTTCTCACCTTGTTATTGCCGCCGACAATTCTGTCAGATGCCACCGAACTCGCTGCGGGCAGGCGAACGCTTCTCGCAGGCGGTAAAATCTGATCGGGATCTCCTCCTCTTGTATCACCACTCATTAAGGGTAAAAATAAATCTTCACTAAATGTCATAAGAAACAAAAACACCTTTAAGAAAGGAAAAGGGTCTTGGAAGGCTATCTTGCCTTGGTCAAAAAACACTGGAAGACCATGAGGTCTTGAACAAAGAAAAAGTGTACAGGAAAGCAGCCAGTAGAAGAATAAGGAATTTTCCTGTAGGGATTAACGCAGATAAGGGCTAGTTACCTAGAGATCTATAGAGCGCGTCAATATACGGTATATTAAAGTTTTTCTCCTTTCCCCCCCCCCTCACAAAAGCGCCGATTGGCGCGAACAGTAACATTCTTTGATATGTTGTTAAGACACATAAGGGTAGTTTATGTCCAAGTTTGCAACCCTGAAAATCTGCTGTGATTTGTGTGGTATACGAAAATCGAGAACTTTTAGCACTATTTTCACACCTTATTATAGCTTTTACCTTGTAACTATGGGATTTTTGGCATTTGAGTTTATTCGAGGCATTCTCGAAATTAATGGGAGAGCGGCAGAAGAAGAGAGAAAAAGAATAACAGATGGACGGAAGGCTATTGAAATGTTAAATTCAGTCCTCTGGAGTGTCAACATATGTGCCTATGTCAAAAAAATAATATATAAGGTCCTGGTAGAAAGCATAATGCTATATAACTCAGAAACATGGCCTCTAGAAAAAATGCAAGGCAAAAGATTTTTGGCTGTGGAGATGGATTTTTGGAGATCAGCAAGAATCTCAAGGATTCAACGAATCCAGAATGAGATAATAAGAGAAATAATGGAAGTTAAGAGAAATATTTTGGAGTAAATGGAGGGAAGGAGACTGAGATGGTTCTGCAGTATCAAAAGAATGGAGAATAGAAGAATCCCCAAAATTGTTTATGAATGCGAAGCAGAGGAGAGAAGGAGAGGTAGGCCTCGCATCAGGTGGAGAGATGTTATGGCTGAAAGTATGGTGCGGTGGGGACTAACGGAAGAAGAAGCAATGGATAGAGAGGAATGGAAGAACCAGCTGAGGGAAGAGTTTGGTTTAAGGAAACTTCGGTAGCGAAGAAAAATCCTTTCAAAGAAGAAGTTTATTAACACAGTACAGGACTTAACATAAATTTCTATTTTTGATTTGTAGTACACTAGTAGAAGTAGTGGTAGCAGCTATTTTGAGTTTCATATTTTTTAACTTTTTAAACTTTGACTAATATGAACCAAATACATAGCATATTTGGACTGATTCTAGTTATAACCTATTGCTTAATAAAAAATAAATTATTAAGTAAAAGCCCCCCTCCACCAAATGTGGTTCATATCTGTACTTCAATACTAACAAGACATTCATCCAGGAAAATATAAAGTTAGTGAAGATCTGAGTGATAGCATTAAAATATAATATCAATAAGAAAGAGGCAAAGGTCAGAACAGCGTGCAGCTAGGCGATTTCATTTCGCTTTTTTTACTACCAGTTGCCACTTGTTTCTTCTATGATGGTACATTCCCAAAGATGTGATGTAACCTGCAATTTGGTCTTTCTTTAAGAAAGATTTATCATTTAGTAATTATATTTCCATCATGATCAACCAACACAACTGCTTGCTAAAAGTTTTTTAACGGATCTATTAAAAATAAGCAAATAGAATTATAGATATTCACATTATTGGATAATAAAAAAAAAAAAAAAAAAATGTGAACATTTTCTAAAGATCATTATTAATGTTATTTGATTAACACTTTGTGCTCCAGCTAGGTCAAGAAAGACAGGTTACCAACCAAGGGCCTGTCAAAAAATAAAAGTCATTCCTCCAGCCCTGATTCAATCCAGGTAAACTACTACATTAATAGATCTATAACTTGTAAATTATAATTTTATGGAAAAATATATACTCATACTGTTTCCAATACTAAATAGCACTAAATGTGCTCGATTAAACTCGACCGCAGTTCTGTAGACCAAGAAGATGCGGAGATACAGTTTTGCAAAAAATGGTGATTTTTCACAAAATTAAATTTTTTTTTAGTTACAGTCATGTTCTCAGTCGCGTACTGACGAAAGTACTGGCTCTCCAAAAATATAGTTAGAAAATAATTTAAAGTAAAACCCAGCTGACATTCCAACTCATCCTACCACTATCCTCACTACTTACGCTGATGACACATGTGTGTTATTAGTAAACAATGATCCCTTCATTGCTTCCCAAACACTCCAATCCCATATTCTAAACCTTCAAGAATGGTGTCAAAAATGGAGAATCAAAATAAATCCAAACAAATCCCACCAAATAACCTTTATCCTTCGTCTTAAAACTACGACCCCCCTGCCCTATAGTATCCTTTAATGATATTCCACCAATCCCTGTTGAACAGATACGCTACCTAGGACTCCACTTGGACAAACGACTAACTTGGAATCCACATACAAGACTAAAACGACAAGAAACTGCCCGTCGTTTTAGACTACTTCAACATTTACTAGAAAAACGTTCAAAGCTCCCAATTTATTACAAAAGACTTATATACATGACTGTGATTAGACCTATTTGGACGTACGGAGTCGAGCTTTGGGGCTCCACTAAACCATCCATGCTCCTTACTTTGTGTCACCAATAAACTTATCCATAAAGATCTTAATGCTCCATATGTTGCTGATTTAGCCCACACCAGATACCTATCCTTTTATAGTAAGCTCCATAACCACTCAAATCCGTTAGTTTCTCAACTTGCTTCCCACTCCATTCCTGATAATCCTCCGAGGCGTCTGAAAGGATGGCCTAGAGACCTTCTAGTGTAGAAGTTTTAATAAAGTGCTGCTGATGAGTAGTTCTTTCCAAGTTTTAACATGTTATTATAATCGTTGTCAATACATTTACTTGATGTATATATTCTGTACAGTTGTAAATTTCAATAAATGTATATAAAAAAAAAAAATAAAATAAAACCTTTCACTAAACTCTGTAGATGGGAGAATGCATTGATATTTCTCTGAATATCAACGCTAAAACCAGGAATTTATCTGGCTGGATTCATTTAGTTAGTGCAACAACATCGGCAGCTTGAAACTGAAATTATATTTCTAGACTTTACAAAAACGAATTCAACAATTTAACGTTTGGTTTGCAGCAGCGATGCTTGATTTTTTAAAAAAAATGTTTTTAATTCAGTATTATAATTAGTGTTGATGTAATGTATGATATGAGGCGTCGACTTTCAAAATGGAATAAATCCACAATTTGTAAAAACAAAAATATATTCTAGATTTCTAAAAAGTTTTTTTTTTTCTACATTTTATATATATATATGAGAAGAATTGTTCTTATGATTGTGTTGATTTTAATATTGCCGAGACAACACTGAGACGCCGAGACAAAACCATGCCCCGGTCAACTAGGCCTCCTAAAGAGGAAGGTAATTACATAGTTAAGGCTAGCCTCCAATGGCCAATACAAATGGCCTTGCAGACATTATATTGTGGACCTCTTACTTATATTTTGAATTGTTAATCATTAATGAATTAGTAAAATAAGTTAAATGTTATTTATAGAATCTAAGAATGTGAGATTCAAAAAGTCGATTCTCGGCTCAATCAATTCTTGAGAAAAGAATCGGTATCAATGATCAAAAGTCGATTCTTAGATACCGATCGATACTGCTGACGTTGGCATTTGTTTTGTGTTACCTAATTGCTATTGTTATACATCAATTCTTCTTCTAATGACCAAGCCTCCTTTGTACAAAATCAAAAACAAATGCCATCCAACTCCAAGCTGACCTTCAGTTTTTTTTTTTAATTTCTTTATTTCTTATATATTTTGTTTTTGCAATTCACAAAATTACATGCTGTACCAAGAAAATAAACCAGACTCAACTTAAAATACAATACTAATAATCAACTCAAATATATGTGATGTAATCATAATTAATAATGAAAGAAAAATATACGAAAAAAAAAAAAACTTTCAACAAATAAACAGAAAGACATAACATCCTAGTAATAAAATAAACAAAAATTGTGACTATACGTTCTTAAATATCTATATATATATATATATATATATATATATATATATATATATATATATATATTCATTCTATATATATAGATACATAGCTTTAGTTTGTTAAAGATATTTTTCTGTTACTGAAAAATAGAAAAATCAGAATACAATCTCTAAATAACGAAATAATGCCACTAAGACATTGATTAAAAGTTGTTGTTATTCTTAAGGGCAGAAATGTCAAAGTGTAAAGGTTATTTTTCATTTTATAAAGTGTAAATACTAGTTTTCGAAACCTGGGATGGGTGGTTTATAAAGATTTAAAAAAATAAAACTATAGATAAGGCCGCGTATGTTGTGTTAAAGAAATTGCCAAATTTTGTAGAGCAACACCGAGAGAGTTAGAGCGTGACAAAATGTTACATTTACATGTTAGTTACAGCAAAAAAATGTATTGACCCATATCCATGTCAAAAAAAAAAAAAAAAAAAAAAAAAAAAAAAAATCAAATTCGAAGCACTTAAGACAAAAAAAAACAGACATTACTAAGACTGCAACAAATATACTCCAAACTTCAAAGACGCTCAAAACTTCCTTTAAAAAAGAAAATTAACATTTACAGTTACTTGTTAAAACCCATCTGGACGTATGCATCCCAAATTTATGGACCAGCCAAAAAAATACAAATATTTCAATCTAAATTTCTAAGACTGATGACTCCCCTTCTTATGTGTCAAACGATACGCTATATATTGACTTAACGTATTCCGACAGTTGAGACCCATATTCATAAAATTTACAGACATTTTCATGAAAAACTACGTGGACACACTAACAAACAGATTCATAATATGGTAACAATACAAATTCCTGACATAACTCAACGGAGACTGAAAAGGAAGTGGATGAGGGATCTCCTAGTCTAATCCCTAGTAATTTAGTATCACCTCTGGAGATTGTACCACTGGGTGCTGATTAGGGTTGGGCGATAGTCGATAGTTAGCACTATCGATAGTGTTTCGATAGTTGATTCCTTTTTTTATACAAATTCAATTATTAGAATTAGTATTTGAAATTTATGGGATTATAAATTATAAGATTATATCATAAAGATGAGAGAAAAAAACTAATTTATTTGAATTTTAAAAAAGTATTTAAAATTTACATAGTTACAATAATAATGAACAAATCAAATCTTTAGATAAGAAAAATAACGAAATAGTTAATTTCAAGAGTCAAGTGTGCTCCTTTAGCCACATATTTCCCGAAAGAAAAACTAGCATTTCTGCTTTCCTCTGGCTTAATCTTTGATTGAACTCTTGAGCTCTAGGAATTCCGAATTCAATTTCAAAAGAACTCGACACTGGACAGAGACAGATCAGCATAATTCCGAGAGTTTCGAAACTTGAGTTAGTAAAAGATATCTATCAATAGTCGACACTATCGACAGTGGCCATCGATAGGCATGACCTATCGATATGTCGATAGCAACTATCGACTATCGCCCAACCCTAGTGCTAACTCCCTCAAGCCTGATCATGTCTGTTGTTTTAATGTAACTTCACATTCAATGGTAGTCAAATGTGTACAGTCAATTATAAGTATATGATTTTTTTTTTTTTATTTGTATATTCATCATTTTGTATATAGTATATAGAAAATATACAATTGTTTTTTTTGTATATTCATCATTTTTACAGATGATTAGCCTGTATTTTTTCTTCAATCCAATATAAATGCTTACCAAAAAAAAAAAAAAAAAAAAAAAACCTGATCATGTCTGTTGTTTTAATGTAACTTCACATTCAATGGTAGTCAAATGTGTACAGTAGTGAATAAAATTATTATGTTAAAAAAATAAAATAAAAAAGTAGATTGATGGTTTAAGAAAATACTGCTGGTGTCTTATATTTTAAATGTTCCATGTGATATATTCACTGCCTGGGGCACAATAATTACTAAATCTAAGTAAATGTAAAAATAATTAAAAAAAAAAAAGAAGACCTTTAAAATTTATTGCGGCGAGATGTGTTCCTTTGAGAGTATTGTAATGTAATAGAGAAGTGACGTTATAACATTTAAAAGTTAATTATTATTGGAGCCCTATCAATTTTTATATAACAGTGTCTCTACAAGTTTTGTTATTAAATTCCTAATTCAGAAAATTTACAATATATATTTCGTTATTTAGCTTTAAATTTCAATGATTACATAAAAAAAAGTGTAGGGAGTAACCCCTTTCCTTCCAGCAGTAACCCTGTTGGAAGGGATTTTATTTATTTTTTCTGTACACACCATACTTGTACAAAGCATACAATGTACATGTATGGTAATTATTATTTTTGATTTGATTATAATTTTACAATTATAATTTTATAGGTGGTAACTTAAAAAAGATGTTCTTTATTTCATTTTTCTTCACAGAATATTGTAGTGGTTAGCATAGCAACCTACTAAACCCAGGATCGCGGGTTCGCAGCCCGGCAGATGACCTTAGGATTTTTTAAAGGAATTAAAAAATCCTTAGCTATGCCGTCCTTCGGAAGGGACGTAAAATGGGGGTCCCGAGCCTGTGCGATGTCAGGTACTCGTTAAAGATCTCTATATTAATTATACCTGGATAGGCAAAATTTAGGACTCCCACCGTAGCATCGTCCGATTAGCCATAGCAGCATAAAGTGACGTTAAAAGAAATAAACAAGCAAGTTTTATTTGTTTAAATTTGATATTAATTTGCTTGTAATAACTTACATTATTAAATTTCTTCACAGCCTCCACAATATCCGAATTAGTGTATTTGAAAAATATTCTTTTAATATCCATTGATATCAAACAGATACATTAATAATAGATATTGTCATAAAAAAAAAAATTAAATTGGTTTATAATCCAATATATCATCCCAGAATTATGTTGAGCTAGATCCGAAAACGCTTGTTTTGGGAAATGAGATTTGAAGTTTATTTCTTAAAGTACTTTTTTATTTTGGGATAATATGTAAATACATTTGCAGTAAAATATTCCCAGTATATTAGATAATATTTTACTACATCAAACTTGCATCCTGATTGCATTGATTCAAAACTAAAACGATTTTATTCATTTGGATATAGAACAAAAACGACTATTTTTGCATAACCTTTAAAGAAATACGGGATATAGAACATTTTTAGATCTATAAATTGTTCTATATCCCTTTGAACTAATTTCTTTTTAATAATTGGAACAGTGTATTGTAATAAAAGCTCTTTTATTTCATAAAAAATTTATTATTACAAAAAAAGTAATAAAGAAGTAAAAAAAATATGCAAATGTAAATAAAGTGTAAGTATATAATTTATTTTATCTCTTTCGGTTTTGCCTTCCTTAACTTTGGAGTTGTTTCTGGTTTATTTTATGGATATAGAATAACAAAATGAAATCTATCGGTCTATAGAACACTATAATTGCTCAAGCTATCAACAGAACAAGATAATTCTTTAAAGTATACACAAGACTTGGGTTATAGAACATTTATTTACTGAATACTCGATTACGGGCCAAGCTAATACTGTTATTTCAATTGATATAGAACAAGAATTTTTTTTTCTAAATTTTTGGTGTATATAACTCTATATACCCTAAAAATGGACTTAGAACAAGATAATTCTGGGATGACGATATGTCAGTCCACATTTCAACTCTTAGATTTGACTAGGTATACATACGCTAAATTCATAATAAACTGCTTTTATATCCTAAACATTTGAAATATTTTCGTTCCTATTTAAGTTGTGAAATTAAGTAACTACAACAATATAGTAAAAAGGAATGGATATAATTGTAGCATAAAAAAAACAAAAAAAAAACACGACATAGGTGTATCGATTTTTTTGGTCTTCGATAAATCGTGCATAGATATTAAGAGCTTTAAAAATTGTCGAAGTGGAATATCGATATTTTTTGTACGATACCCACATCTATTTAATACTTTTCGAATAAACGTAAAAAAAAAAAATAAATTATTATGCTGTTATTAATTAGATAGCAGAATTAATATAAAAGTAAGAATATTAAGGCCATCTCCAGCCATGTTCGATACCTGCGGAAGGTATTTACCTACTTGTTTAAAAGTGCCGGTGATAGTTGTGAGCCCAAAACCTAGTTGTGGTCTCTTTCCTAACCTAAAAACCCACGAGGTCTCGGTTAAAAATACTCTTGAAAAAAAAATTTAATAAGTAAAAAGAAACTTTTAATTATTTTCTAATTGTCAAATATAACCACATTTTAAAGTGTTTTTAAAAAAACTATTTATTGATTTTTATAAATGTATACAATTTACCAAGATAAGACTGTACAAGACTCTAGTGCGACCAGTAGCCTTGTATGCCTGCGAAACATGGGCTATTAATAAATCGGTATTAATAAGTCGGTACTGGACTGTTTCGAAAGCAAAGTACTTAGGCGTATATTTGGTCCGATAAAGGATAACGGTATGTGGCGGCGAAGGAAGAACCGGGAGCTGTATGATTTGTATGGTGCTTGCCATTGACGATAGATTCACTAGAGTTCAAAGGCTAAAATGGATGGGGCATGTATACCGGATGGGTGAGAACAGAACTTGCCGAAAATTGCTCTGGGATAGACCGGGTGGAGTGAGACCTCGTTGAAGACCGAAGAGAAGATGGTTCGATGGCGTCTCCGAGGACTTGAAATTATCTAAGATATATTTAAGGCGAGCAGCTGATCTGGGCGACTGGAGGAAGGCTGTGGAGCAGGCCAAGGGCAACTTCATAGTATCTGTCGCGCCAATAAAGAAAGAAAAATACAATTTACAATAAGTAAATTTGAGGAAATTATTACAATAACATTTCACTCACATGTAAAGAACTACTCACTAGTAACACTTCGATAAAAGTTCTACATTATAAAATCTTTCGGCCATCTTCTTTTCAGACACCTCGGAAGATTATCGGGAAATGTGTGTGAGGCAAGTTGGGAGGATAGTGGTTAAGGAGTTTACTATGAAAGGATAGCTATCTGGTTTGGGCTAAATCAGCAACATGTGGAGCACTAAAGGTCTTTATGGATAAGCTTATTGGTGACAAAGTAAGGAGCATTGAGGATTTTTACAAGGATTTTGGATTGCAAGAATTGGAAGGTTTAAGTGAACTCCAGAGCTCAAATCCGTATGTCCAAATAGGTCTGATAACAGTGAAGTAAATGAGTCTTTTGTCGTAAATCGGCAGCTTTGAACGTTTGTCTGGTAAATGTTGAAGAAGTCGAAAACGACGAGCCGTTTCTTGTCGTTTTAGTATTGTATGTGGATTCAAAGTTAAACGTTTGTCCTGTTGGAGTCCTAGATAACGGGTCTGTTCAACAGAGATCTGTAGGATATTATTAAAGGATACTGTAGGAAAGGAAGTCATTAGGTTTACGACGAAGGTAAAGGCTATTTAATGAGATTTGTTTGGGTTTATTTTAACACTGTTTTTTTAAAGAGTAAAATGAATATCATGAGCAATTTCGTTGTTTTAAAAATCAAGAAATATTTGAATCGTCGATAAAAAAAGATACGTGAAAAAAAAATGTTCTGTCATATCGCACAAGTATTTCAAACGTGACATAACTCAAAAGTTCATTAGTTTTCTATGAAATGTTAAAAATGTATAGAATTAACTTCAAATCCCACCTGATACATTTACAAATTACAATACGAGTTAAAAATAAATAAATGAAAATGTAGAATACAGTTGCATTTCACTAAAATGAGGGGAAAATAATTATATACGAGCTAATGCTTTAAATTGAGACAAAAACAAGGAAACAAAAAAAATGAATGAAACAAATGAAGAATGGCAAGGTGATAGGATATCACAGGCAGGTTCAGTGTGCACCCATTGCGTCTCCAATTTTATCTTAATATTAATATCAAGTTTTAAGAATATTTAATTTTTATTAGTTTTTACTAATTTTAAAATAATAATTGAAGCAGTTTTACCTAATGAGCGTAAACAAGATTTAGTTATTTAGTAAATTAGAATGAGTAGTAACTCCGACAGCGACTAAACATATATACTTATTAATAGGGATGTGTCGATTCCAAGTATCGATTTTTGATTGCACTGATTCTTGTGAAAAGAATTGGTATCAAGGATTGATAAACCAAAGTCGATTCCTAGGTACCGATCGATATTGTTAGCGATTGTTTTGGAATACATAATTATGTAGTTATGATATATATATCGATCTAACTGTAAAAACAGGATAATTTATATCAACATATTTAACATCTTATAATAACAAAGGAATTTTCATGAATTAGATCAACATTGCTCGGCCCAGAATCAAAACAGTTTATTGAGAAATCAACAATTGGCACTGCAAGCGCCAAATTGTTGAAGATATGTAGTCGCTATTGGAAAATGAAGAAATACAGTCAAAACTCGATAAATCGAAACTCGTTAAATCGATATCAATCCCATTTCCCGATTACGTTTATATAATGAATCGTATTTTTTAACTCGAACCCAAAATGGTTAACTCGAATTAAAATTTAAAACAACTCCTTGGACTCAATAAGTTGAATTTCCTATGGCTCGATAAGTCCAAGTTTCCAAGAACCATGAACATGTATAAACCAGTCTATCCGAACCCTATTATCACTTATCCTCAGTAAGTATAATATAATCAATAACCCGCCCAGGGGGGATTCGAACCCACGCTCTTCAGTACCGAGTGCGCTGAGACCATTGCCCCCATTAACCATGGTTACCAGAGGCAGAAGCTGATATATTTTTATGTGTTATATTTTTCTTTGATATCAATTTATATTTTAGAATTAAAAGAGTTAAATTACTTCAATTAATAACTCGAAATAAATTAACAATTAATGATAATTCGAAATAAATAAAGTTGAGAGAAATTAGGGATTTAAAACGTGACTTTTTCTACTCTAAATGGGCCGATTATTGAGCCGACGAGTCGGCCAAAGTCATATTCGGCCCATCTATAATAAAAATGATATTTTTAAAAGTTAAACTCTTCATTTAGTAATTCATTTTGTTTTCCACTTGAGGCTAGCACCTGCTCAATTACTTTTATTGATCGCAAAACAAACCCACTCACATTAACACATTGTAGAGTGCATGAAATATGCGATAATTTGTGAGTTCATAGCTTCGTTAGTTAGAAGGTAAACATACTAAAAGTCCTTGCCCCTGTGGGGTGAGCTAACGGTAAGGGGGAGGGGAGAAGATCCCATTTTTGTGTTTTCCGATTATTTAATTAGTATAAACTTTTCCGATTAGTATAAACCAGATACCTATCCTTTCATAGTAAACTCCGTAACCATTCAAATCCACTAGTCTCTCAACTTGCTTCCCATTCTATTCCTGACAACCCTCCGAGGCGTCTGAAAAGAAGATGGCCCCGGGACCTTCTCAAATAGAACTTTTATTGAAGTGCTACCAATGGGTAGTTGCTTCACAAGCATTGTCATTTTATTATTTTTGTCATTATCACATTTACTGGATGTATGTTTTTATGTACAGTTGTAAATTTCAATAAATAGATATAAAAAAAAAAAAAAAATTCTAGAAAAATATATTTCGAATAAAAATTAAAGCTAATTAAATTTCCCATAAAATTTATTCTACACATATTTGTTGAACTTCCAACAGTTTCCGAGATATACTTTATTGAAAATCGAAAATTTTTAAGAAAAAAATAATTTTGTCA
Organism: Euschistus heros; assembly: GCA_003667255.2. NCBI lineage: Eukaryota > Metazoa > Arthropoda > Insecta > Hemiptera > Pentatomidae > Euschistus > Euschistus heros. Next base: position 21,308 of record RCWM02001282.1, on the reverse strand, counting down.
CTTTTTGTCAAACATTTGCCTCTAGTGTCTTTCTAGATCTATCGTTTTAGATCTATCTATGCCTTCTAGAAAGAACGTTTCTTAGAAAAAAATATTAGAATCAAAGTTGTAAAGCATTAAATTTACTTCAAGCTCATATATATGTTTTAGTGACTTGAAGCAAATGTTTGACAAAAAGTAAGGTAAAAATTAATTTTGTTTTGAAAATTATTGACTTTCAATAACCTATATCTCGGAAACCATTGGAAGTTCGACAAATAGATATAGAATCAATTTTGAAGGAAATTTAATTAGCTTTAATTTTTATCTGAAACATATTTTTCTATTGGGAGTTGGAATTAATTTTAAAGGATTTTTTTTCGATTTTTGAGCATTTATTTAGAAAAAATAGTACAATGTATATTATTCAAAGTATTGTCCATCGCTAGCGACTACTTTTCCCCATCGTTTTGGCAATTTACGGAGACCAGCTCGGAAGAAGGCTTCGTCTTTTGAGGCTATCCATGAATCCACCCATTTTTTGCAATCTTCATAAGAAGTGAACCGCTGGTCAGTCAGGTCGTGTGTCATGCTTCGAAACAAGTAGTAGTCAGAAGGAGCAATGTCTGGAGAATACGGCGGGTGGGATAGGACCTCCCATTTCAGCGTTTCCAGGTATGTTTTGACCGGTTTAGCAACATGCGGCCGAGCGTTGTCATGTTGCAAGATTACCTTGTCGTGCCTTTCCCCAAATAGCGGCCGTTTTTCCTTCAGTGCACGGCTCAAACGCATCAACTGAGTTCGGTAGAGGTCTCCCGTGATCGTTTCATTCGGTTTCAGCAGCTCATAATAGACCACGCCCATCTGGGCCATTTTTCATCGCCAGTGACAATACGATGCAAAAAACCCTTTCTTTTTTGACATTGGAGCAGTTGTTCACAGGTGAAAGGTCGCCTCTCAACGTCTCTCGGCTTCAATTCGTACGGAACCCAACGTCCTTGCTTATGAATCATTCCCATTGCTTTGATGCGTTTGCCGACTGTTGACAAGTCGACTCCCAATGACTCAGACAATTCTTGAAGGGTTTGACACGAGTCTTCATTGAGTAATGCCTCTAATTCTTCATCTTCAAACTTCTTCGGCTGGCCAGGGCGTTCCTTGTCATCCGTGTCAAAATCACCATTTTTAAACCTCCGAAACCAGTACTCACAAGTGGAAATCGATAGAGCATAGTCCCCATAAGCCTCGCAAACTAACCGATGGGCTTCAGCTGCTTTTTTCTTCAAATGAAAGCAGAAAAGCAAAGCTTCCAGCAAATTCGTCTTGGCACAAAAGTTGACATGTTTAGAGAGCGAAAAAATAATGTTGTTCACACTTCAGAGAAATGACACCTACTGAAAATCAAAGCTAAATGATGACGCTTCAACATGAATATAGCAACAAGTTGGCCCGATGGGATTAGAGACTAGTAATACCATCTCTTATCAATCCTTTAAAATTAATTCCAACTCCCAATAGGGTTTACTTTTTTGAGATATAATCGAAAAACCCAAAAATGGGATGTTCTCCCCTCCCTCTTACCGTTAGCTCATCCCACAGGGGCAGGGACTTTTAGTATGTTTACCTTCTAACTACTCGTAACGAAGCTATGAAGTCAAAAATAATCGGATATTTCATGCACTTCACACTCATTTCAGCACTCATTGACTGTACTTGTGATAAATTGAATGGAAATCGATTGAGAATTGATAAGAGTTAAATAAATGCCTGAATGTGGGAATAGCGCTATTGTGAATGATCGTTCTCGAATTATCAATCAGAACAAAAAGTTCATCAACGTTTAAAGGGAAGATTGATGTTAAAGACTGAAGAAAGATAACAACAAAGCGGCCTTTGAAATCCGATTGAAAGAGTTGGCTCTTTTATTTTAGATTAGATGTTTCTGATTAAGGGCCTTTAATGTCTGATAAATTCAAAGAGGAAGATAACTCTTCTACGGGGGTTTTTAATTTATAAAATGGCAACTCGGATTCTTCCTATTCAACCTTTTTAGTTTGAGAACCTTTGCTAAGTTAAGAGCTCTACAGTGAGGATTCAAAACAAGTTCATAACTTTTCTTTACAAAGTTAATATTACATTAGTTTATTAAAAGTATTTAATTTAAATTGCAGTCATTTGTTTTGTTAACTTGGATATATGGGTGATTTCAAAATTTATGTACAGGTTAAGTCATTAAGGTATTTTGAAAATTGTACTGAACATAAAACTTAGATTTTAGTTTACATGGCCATGTACCCATTATACCATTATGGACTCCCAACAATAATGATATATCTACATATATAACCGGAGTAATTGACGTTTATGTATAGCATTTACTCACTCCCTAGGTTGTCAGAGCTTGAAAATGCTTGCATTTCGAAAATATATAAGGCCTTCTCTTACGCTTATTTTGTAGTTTGAAAATATGAAGGGGGTATTGTTTTCTATTTTTAATCCAAAAATAATTTTGTGATTGATATTTATCCTCCTTAGCGCGATATACACCATCATAAAGAAGTTTCACAACCCTCTAGCTCACTCCCTAAATTATTTTTGCAAATCCCCCCATCGCTCTGTAAAAGGAAAAATTGAGGGATGTTTTGTATGGGACAACACTATTTCTGGTAGACCTGTCTACTGCCATCTGTTTTAAGACGCTGAGTTCGTTGGTAGACAAGTGGAGGTGCATTGACTCCGCTCGTTAAGTACCGTATTTTAATTCATCCTCACTCCCTAAGGTGTGGCAATCCATTGAAAACATGATATTTTATTTTAGATTCAAGATAAATTCAAAGCTCTACTAAAAAACCAATAGATACCATGTTTTACTTTTCAAATAGGCTACGTGTATAACGTCATACCAACGTTTTTTTGGTTAGAACTCACTCCCTAGCAACTCACTCCCTACAACTGAGTGAGGATATCTTGTTATATTTGAACTTAAATTGCTTTAGCGTTTATCTGCTTTTAAAAAAAAATAAATTTCTTGATTTGTCCCTCGCATGCCATGAAATGTGGGGAATTTCTAGGCATCCAGCACAGCCGGACCATCAACATCAGCCAAGAGGAACCAACGAATTCAATTATTGCTGGTCGTTAATTTTTTTTTATTTTTAAACAGCCTACATTTTTTTATTTAATGTTTAAACGTTATACCCACCTACTTAGTTATAATGAAAGTTCAAGGAACATTATTTTTATCAAAACAATGTTTTTAATATACTCGTACTTTATTTAATACCTATTGTGATAGTTTTTATTCCGTAGATTATTTATCATTTACTATCTATTTAGGTTTTATTGTTTAAAATGTAATAGAACTGTCGTTATTAAGTGCAATTTTATATTATTTTAGTACTTTTAAAGTTGAGTTTGAAGTTTTAAAGTAGATGTGACAGTACGTACCTAAAAGGCTGAAAATGTAATTCATGTATACATCCCAAGTTTATAATATACATACCTCGTTAATTTCGCTTTCCTTTTCTTAAATGTAATAAATATGATATTTTCCCACTCCCTAGATAATAAACTCACTTCCTAGTCGTGGTTTTTCACTCCCTAGATCCAAACTCTCTCCCTAGATTTTAATGGTTATCATTTATTTAATATATCTAGAAATATTGCTGATTATGTATGTCCACTTCACAGGCTTACTTCACACACCTTAGAGAAACAAGTTGTGAAAAAAAAAATCAATTTACATGTTTTATGCAGTGAACATTTTTTTTTTTTTATTGGAATTGTCCCAAGATATTGAAATCACCCATATATTTTAGCTGGTAATATATATTATTTTAGTGTAACATATTTTTCACATTCACAACATATTTTATGTTATGTGGCTCCGAGCTCTGTTGTCGCTCAGATCTAGAATTTGCCGACAGTTTCTTTATAAGAAACATAATGGAGAATATGTTTTGTTATACAGGGCGAGTATCTCTCAGTGTAAAAAAGCAAAAAAAACAATTGGGTGAAACTAAATCAAAAATATAGCAAAATGCCGCAGACCTCACCTTTCTATTCCATTTCGTTGCAGATATACAATAAATCAAAGACTTTTTTTTTAGAAACCAGGTTTTTTTTTTTTTCATAAAATCTGTAATATCTCCAGTTTGTTTAAATATTTTTCAAATGTTGACTACATTTTACGATTCAGCATTAAATTTTCTATAAGAGCAGAGTACGTGTAACCTTGAATTTTACAAACTTGGTATCTAAAGAACAGCTTGATCTTCACCTATTTAGGGAAGTTACAATGTCAAATATTACTTCAACGCTCACCGTTTTTCGAAAAAACTATCCACAAAACGTCAAATCTCACAAAAACTTGCAAATTTAATCAGCTTTAGAATGATATGTTAAACGTAATGATTTTGTTTCAATTTCATGGAGAAATTTACTTTTGAAACCCAAAAAACATGAAGTTCTAATTTGGCATACAAATCAGTTCCTTGTGTAAATAAAACATTATGACATACCCTTATTGAAAATGTGCATTTTAAACATAATAAACTATTCATTGGAATAAAAATCAAAGAAAAAAAATTATTGTTTAATAGAAAATAAAGGAAAACTGGCAATAAAGTGACACTTGATCAGAGGATCTTATGTTATTACATTTATTTATTTATTATTATTATTTAGTATTTATCTTATTAAATTTTCAATGTAATGTTTAAAATCCAATGATAATGAACATAGACCTCAATTTTTGAACATGAGCGTTGAAGTAATATAAGGCATTGTGACTTCCCCAAATAAGGTGAAGATTAAGCTGTTCTTTAGGTACCAAGTTTGTAAAATTCAAGGTTAGAGGTACTCAGCTATTATAGAAAATTTAATGGTAAATTCGAAAATGCGGTCAAAATTTGAAAAATATTAAAATAAAAATGGAGATATTACAGCTTTCATGGAAAAAAACGTGGTTTCCTCAAAAAAGTCTTTGATTTGTCGTATATCTGCAACGGATTGGAATAGAAAGGTGAGGTCTGCGGCATTTTGTATAAAAGTTTTCGGTAGGACCTACCGTTTAGGAGCAGTATTGGTTTGAAAGGAAAAAAATATCCGCTTTCATACATTTTTTTAGGTGTTGGGTCTTTTTTGACACGCTTTATCTCTGTTGGCGTTGCACGTATTGAAAGGTTTCTAATCAGAAATTTAATAAAGAATAGTTTTTGTTATATAAAATTTTTCGCTAAGACCTACCGTTTAGGAGCTACAGTCGAAATCGTATATTACGACAGCGGTTATAGCGACGACATTTTGAAAAGAAGATCTATTTATTTCATCGGTGCGACAGTCCTTAGAGCAGGACCAGGAACTCCTCAATAAGCCTCCTCCAACCTTCTAGATCCGCGGCCTTGCGACGCCATCCTCTAATGCCTGCATGACGGAGGTCTTCCTCCACGTCGTCTAACCATCTCATTCGTGGCCGCCCTCGAGTTCTTAAACCTTCTGGCTTTTCTTTTAGCAGTTTTCTAGGAAATCTATCTGTAGGCATCCTTTCCACGTGTCCTAGCCACCTTAATCTCGCTTTTTTTTTCTTTTTTTTTGGGCGACTATATCTGGCTCACCAAACAATGCCATTAATTCATCATTTTTTCTTATTCTCCATTCCCCATTTAGATATTTTGGGCCAAATATCTTCCTAAATATTTTTCTCCCCCAAACTCGGAGTAGCGCTTCACTTCTTTTTGTTAGCACCCATGTTCCGCTTGCGTATGTAATAACGGGTCTGATAATAGTTTTATATGCTGTTATTTTAGCGTTACGAGATAAATCTTTGAACCTAAGAGCTTTTTGAACTCCGAACAGGCTTCTGTTGCCTGCCACTATTCGTCCTTTGATTTCCGCGATAACAGCATTATTATTTGTTACTAGTGACCCTAAGTATTTAAATTGTTCACACGTTGGAAAACTGTACTCCCTTAATTGGATTTGTTCTACTTGAGACTGGGTTCGCGAAGTTAACATATATTTAGTCTTCGCTTCGTTTATTTGCAAACCGCGCTTTTTACAAGCTACTTCCGGCTCTTGAAAAACTCCTCCAAGGGCCGCTTCAGTCCTCGCTGTGATAAGTAAGTCATCAGCTTATGCCAAGTGTTGCGCTAATCTGTTATAGATGGTGCCACCGGTGTTCGTCCTGATAGCCCGCACAGCTCGCTCTAAACAAAGATTAAAAATTACACAGGATAAAGGGTCTCCCTGCCTTAAGCCTCTATCTACTTTGAATTCCTCTGACAGTGAATTTTTTATTTTAACTTGATACATCGTGTTTTGTCACGTCATACTTATTAGCCTAATTAATTTATAAGGTACACCGAGTGCCTTTAAATCGGCTAAAGCTTCTTTTCTATTTACACTGTCATATGCCTGTTTAAAATTCTATAAATAGATGATGATTGGTTACTATAAATGAAAAGAAGATTGGTTTCCTATAAATACCCACACAAAACACATTGCTTATAACAACGGCGTTAAAACGACCAAATTGGCTAAAACGACAGAAAAATGGACGAAAATTGGGTGTTGGATATCGGTTATAGCGACGGGAAATCTACTTTCTAAGTAACATCGGCATTCCGAGTACTTCAAAGAATGTGTTCAAGTAACTTCATTCCTCTTTCGGTTCAAGAAAGTAATGAAATGGGATCAGAATCCCAAGAAGAGACTGAATTCGAAGAAGACGACTCTACACCTGTCACCTTGGGTCAAGCGGCAAACGGTATTTCGACAATTAAAGCTTATTTTTCCAGGAGTTCAACAGACTTACAAGGGGAGGACACACTCAGTCTCTCACGGATCTTGTTGGAAATTTTTTTGACGGTTCCTGGTCAAAAAATATTAGACACGTATTTCGCCGTTCCGACCAATGGGCCCTAGGAGCCGAGAAAAAAAAATATAGCATTAAACTAGTTTTTTTTTTATCTCGAGTTTAAAAAATGATATCGACATGATTCTCGCACCAAGATTTTTAGTTTTGATTGCAGATTTAAGGAAAAATACAGTCTCTCCATAGATTTTAGTTTAGGTTAATTAAATTCTAAAAAAATGATTCGTTTTTCAAGCAAACTACCCCTATAGATTTTTTTACAAAAAAATTGACATCAGATTCTAATTCAGCACCCTCAAAAACATTATAAAACGGTTATTCTGCAAAATCAAAAAATATCATTTTTTTCACCCTCTTCGAAGAAAATGAAATTTTTGATTCGATTATTGGTTACATTTAAATCGCCATTACTTTGTCACGCAATTCACTGGTTGGTATCGCTGGAAAGAGGAGAGTCTCAGCTTTCTTTTGATGTATATAAATGTAAAATTCGATAAACGAAAACCTATTAAAAAAATTGGAAAATCCGAAAAAACATTTTGATTTTTAACTTAAGTTTGAAACCAGATAGAATGATGAAACCAAATACATTTCATGCGTATTGCCACCCTATATTTTGTGTAAAAAAATAAAGTTGATACGTTAAACCGTCTAAGCGTAATTAATGTTTTTATCAATTTAAATAAAAGTTCACCTACCATTTATTTGGTCAGGCAAATTTTGAAGCTTACAAATTTTTATTTTTCTATTTGAATGAAATTTTATATTTAAGGATTCTTTTGAATGCTGAATTCGAATCTGATGTCGGTTCTTGTGAAAAAAATATATTGAACGTACTTCACTTGAAAAATTTTAGGTTTTACGCTGTAAAATGTGATAAAAAATTTATTTAGTCCTAGAATTCCATTTCAGCACCCTCAAAACTCAAGAAACATATGTATATATATATATATATATATATATATATATATATAATTTTATTTTATTTTTTGAAAAGAAAAGATTTGACCCGACCGGGTCAAATCTTTTCTCTTCAAAAAATAAAATAATATATTTAATAATATTGAGTAATATCGAGAAAAATTACATATATATATATATATATATATATATATATATATATATATATATATATATATATATATATATATATATATATATGACCAGGAACCTCCAAAACAATTGCCAATAAGATCCGTGAGAGACTGAATGTGTCCTCCCTTGTTAGTAGAAAAAGCTTCTAAGGCCATTAATACACTGGAAGAGATAATTGACAATATTCAAAACAATAAAAAATTACTGACTTTTTTCACATTAATACATAAATCATTGTAAATTATCAATAATTATGTACATGATCACTAAATTTAAATTTTAATACTTATAAAACCATTAATAAAATTGAGTTAAATACAATTTTGAGTTTTCTTTTAATCTATTTACTGAATCATAAGGGGGAGAAAAATCATTGCTTATTACGACCATCGGCAATAACGATCTATATTTACTGGTCCATTGAAGGTCGTTATAAACGATTTTGACTTTATATTGGTTTGAAAGAAAAAAATCACGTTTTGCCTACATTTTTAAAGTGATGGGGCTATTTTTGCAAGCAATATTCCCCAATTATCAAAAATCGAAAACCAGCAATATATCTTAACTAGCATTTCCCATCGCGGCTTCATCCGCTCTCATAAGAAAAGAACTTTAACCTGGTTAGAATTGCACTGATTAGGTGTTTGAAGGTGGACAGATGTTTAAGAAACTCTTGCATTGTCAGTGCTTTTACCTAAAGGGCCTATTGAATTATATTTTTACACCCAATATCACAAAGAAAAGGATTGAAATTTGGATTTGGTAATAATTTTTATTCTGCAGAAATAATTTTATTGATTTCATCTGTTTGGATTTCAATATCTAACCATAAAAGTATATGATATGTAGTGTGGTAAATCTTGTTTCTGGCAGTCAAAATTGTACATTTATATTATTATTATTATTATATTCAATATTGTAAGCTTTCCTAGAACTATGAAGATGATGTATTTAAAATTTGGTACAGATGGGTTCAATAGTTTTGCCATTGCAGACAATATTGCAGAATGGCGTCAGCCAAAAATCGGTCTAGTATTTAACTTCATTAGGATCACTTTATGTCACACCAAGTATTTATAATTTATTTGAAAATAAGTAATTTTTATTATTAATATCAAACTCTATATAACACTGTATCTTTATAACCACTCATGAATATTCACCTATCACGCCACCTATCGGCCAATTTTCAAACTTCACAGTTATCCACTTATTTTTTTTCTATTTTTTAATAACAAATTAAGGAAAATGTGCGGTTTAGGCATCTAAACTGTTTTTTAATTTAGTTTATCACCATATACCATATGACAATAAATCAATTATTTGCCCAATAAAATTATATGAGTACTTTTATTTTATCCCTTTGTAGTACCGATACAGGGCAAACTACTTACAAAAAAGTAGTTTAATGTTCATCTAACATCTAATAAGAAGCAATGTACAAAGTTTCATTAAAATTTGTAATGTTTATTCAAAGAATTTCCTATGCGTGAGAAATCGCGTTTTTCGCGAATTACACGCGATCCAGACCGAAATTTTTTAAATCCTTTCTTAGCGAGGACCTACGGCCCTAGAGGAAGCCACATACGAAATTTCATTCCAATCTGTTCGGTGGTTTTTGAGATTTCATGTTAAATGAGTGAGTAGTATTTGACAAATATATAATAGATTATAGAATTAAAAATCAACTGAGTTATATAGAAAAGGAAAATTGCTTGATAGTGTTAAGGAAAAGCAGATGGTTGTTAGTATATTTAAATAAGAGTAATTTCTGGTCAGGTTTTAAGGGATGAACGAGATACAAATATTTCAGGGTATTTCGAGGGAATTTTTAAATTTTTTTTTCCCAATCTGGAAACTAGATGAGAAGCACACTGTAAAAATTGCCTGGCAACTTAAAGCGGACGGTTCAGTGAAGAAGAAGCAATTAAAAACCCACTCTACTCCTCCAAATAGACGCCACAAAAGGGGGCCCTTAGCCAAGCAAAAGGTGGAGCAGTGAACACAAGTTTTTCAGACTACTGGCTTGTCAGGAGTTTTCGTTTAAAAAAAGGGCATTCTTTAACAGGCTTCCAACTTCCTAGAACTTTCTCATAGCCATAAAGTTTGTCATAATTTAAGGCGAAGGGTAAAGGTTATTTGGTGGGATTTGTTTGGATTTATTTTAATTCTCCAATTTCTACACCATTCTTGAAGGTTGATGAGATGAGATTGGAGTGTTTGTGAGGCATTGAAGGGATCATTATTTATTGATAACACACATGTGTCATCAGCATACGTGGTGAGGACGGTGCAAGGATGGATCGGGATATCATCTGTATACACCGTATAGAGTATGGGACCTATAATACCACCTTGAGGAACACCGGTTGTTAGGACAAAGAGGGAAGAATAGGAAAAGTTATGGTTAACTTTGAACTTTGTCACTGTGATAGGAGTGGATAATAAGGAAGTACGTAGGAGGATGAAATTTACGGAGTTTGTACAGCAGCCAGACTCGGTTAAAAACAGTTGATTTAAATTACTATATGGATCATTCTATCATTTTGTCAGAATTTGGACATTGTGATTCCTTAAAAAAAAAAAAAGTTTTTCTAAATTAACATCTTTATAATAGTCTACTAATGATACGAGGAAAATATTCCTTCATAGAATGTAGTCTATCTGCACATGATTATGATAGAAATCATGAAAGTGAGAAACTTGAAAAGATGTGATGGAAATAAAAAACACTCACAATTCAATTATAACATGTTTATAGTACAAAAGAATTGTTAATGAGTATGTTAACATTAATCAAACATTTAAACATAAAACTTGAAAGAAAAAAATAAAGTGTAAAATATTATAATATACATTTAAACTTTGAAATCGGACATTAGATTAATTTTTTTATAATTTATTGTTCGCCCTACCTTACCTTCAGGCAATACAAGTTTAGGTAATATTAACTGTTAATATTGCCAAAATATCAAAACGTATGTATATATATAATTACATAGTCCAGTCAATAAACACATCGTAGAGTGCATGGAATATGCGATAATTTTTGACTTCATAGCTTCGTTAGGAATAGTTAAAAGATAAACATACTAAAAGCCCCCGCCCCTGGGGGTCTAACGGTGGGGGGAGGGGAGAAGTTCCATTTTTTTGGTTTTTGCATAATATTTCGATAACTGTTGACTCTAGAAAAATATGTTTCAAATAAACATAAAAGTTAATTAAATTTACTATAAAATTTATCATATATAAATTTGTCTTAATTCTAACCGTTTACGAGATATACGTTATTGAAAATAGGCGATTTTCGGGAAAAACAAATGTCACCTCACTTTTTATCATACTTTTGCTTCTATTACGTTCCACAATCGTTTCTCAGAAGAAACGTCAGAATCAAAATTGTAGAACATTAAATCGTTTTTGGTATTTACTTCAAATGTTTAACAAAAAGTGAGGTAAACATTTTTTTTATTTCTAAAGTTGTCGATTTCTAATTACGTATATCTCGAAAACCGTTGGAATTACTACGAATACGTATATAATTAATTTTATAGGAAATTTATTGAGCTTTAATTTTGATCTGCTCGGGGGAGGGGAGAAGGTCCCAATTTTGTTTTTCGATTACATCTCAAAAACGGTGGATTCTAGAAAAATATGCTGCAGATCAAAATTGTAGTTTTATTCAGTGATCAGCTGAGGGAAATGATTCTCCGAAAGAACATAGAGTCCAGTTTCTCTCAGTAGATTGGCTCTCAGTGTTTCGAAGGTGGAGCAACTCGTAATGATGTGCTCAGCCGTTTCTGGAATTCTACATCTGGGGCATAAAGGATCAATGTCTACACCAAGGCTATGGAGTTCAGAGCCCTGAATCCCTATGTCCTGTGAGGAATTGTGATATCCAATAATCTGGAAGGACCCATTTCACATACGAACGCGCCTGAACGGTGGGAAAGTATTTTCTCAAGGTAGCACCATTCGAAGTTGCCACCCACCGCTGGTTCCACATTTCTATAGAATAATCCCGGATAGCTTTTTTTTTTTTTTTTTTTTTCCATTTTCTGGGTTCCACTATAATTTTTACTCGTGTATTATCGGGAAGACTGAGTCCCCTCTCTTAAACTTATCCTTCAATACCTCCTCTCGTAAGAAGAGGTCGATAGGCATTCCTCCCGCTAAAACTTGTACAGGCTACTGAGACACACTCCTGTATGATTTAATTATACGTCCCGCAGCAGAGACGTTAAAATTGGATTAATATAATGAATATTATATTAGATTAATATAAATAGTGAAAATATATAAAAAAGTTTGTTCTTTTAATCTTATTTCACTTACAGTTTAACCCATTGTAAAATATTTCCCTCACTTTTGGTGTGTTTGATTTAAGATTAACAACACCACATGCATTTCAAAATAAAAAAAACAAAAAAACAAATAGAATGACAAATTACGCGGTTCGAACACTTAAACTGACACGTACTTGGAAAAACTAAGAAACGAAACATGTTGTAAATTAAGTTACCCTAAGTTCGGCAGGAAGCTTTTGCAGTGTTGCCAGCCAGAAATATAATGGAATGAATCTTGGATACGCTTTAAAAAAAATATATAAGGGAAATAGATTAAGCCTCTGGGACACAGGCATTAGAAGTCATTCTTAGGCCCAATTCACACAGAACGGACGTGGCGCTTTTGTCTCTTCCACATTAGTCCTAATAAAAAAAAGTCCGCGCCACGTCCGTTCTGTGTGAATTGGAACGTTTGTTAATTAGGAGTGGCGCGGAAGAGACAAAAGTCCGCGCTACATCTCCGCCACGTCTCTTTGCCGCCACTCGTGGCGTACAAGAAGGGGCACGCCACTTCTTCGCCGCTAGAAAAAAAAAAAAAAATTAAATGTGATGATTCACCCCTATTAAATTGTTGATATATATGTATGTAACTTCAATATAAAATTTTATCAAAGTTGTTTTTATATCAGATTCACCCTGTCCCTCCTAAAAAAAAAAAAAAAAAAAAAAAAAATAAATGAGTGATGATTCACCCCTATTTAAATTGTTGGTATATATGTATATAACTCCACTATCAAATTTTATCAAAGTAGTTTTTATGTCCGATTCACCCTCGCCCTCGGAAAAAAAAATAAAAAATAAAATCAGTGATGTTTCACCCCTATTAAATTGTTGGTATATATGTATGTAACTCCACTATCAAATTTTATTAATGTTGTTTTAATGTCCGAAGAGACAAAAGCGCCACGTCCGTTCTGTGTTAATTGGGCCTTATTATTGTAAGCAATTAGTCTCAGTTTTAATTCTAAAATTCGTTTGCAACTTACCAGAGGTACTAGAAAATAAAATTAAGTTAGTAATTTCAGAAATGGAGAAGTTATTCGCATTTAACGTTACCAACTAATGTTATGGGACATGTGAGGGAAATAGATTTTGAAGTTTTTAATTCAAATTTAACCATGAAAACAAATCAATAACTATGGAAAAACTACTTTATGTTTAAGAGGTAAGTACCTTGCAGATACTAGTTACAGTTGGGTTGAAAGAAATTTCATGTAGAAATCACAAACTCTTCGGAACAGAAATTCGTATGTAATGGAAGAATAAACCATATATTACATCAACAGAGCTTTTCATTGTGAAAAAAAAATGTTACACATTTTGAGGGTGGAAAAAAAAAAGTTATACAACTATAAGACATGTTCATTTCAAAATTGAAATATTTAATGAGGCACTGAAGGGCCTGTCGAACAAGTGAAAGCAAATCACATCTCAGCTCTAACCTAACCACAATAGTTTTTGTAAGCGCTATATTATCGAACACTTTGGATACAGCTGCCAATGCCGACTTGATT
>RCWM02001282.1:0-2500 GCA_003667255.2 Euschistus heros | reverse complement strand
TTATTAGACAAACGTTCAAAGCTGCCAATTAATTAAAAAAGACTCATATAAATGACTGTGATTAGACCTATTTGGACTATGGAGTTGAGCTTTGGGGCTCAACTAAACCATCCAATTCATCTCGTATCCAATCCTTACAATCCAAAATCCCTCGAAAAATCCTCAATGCTCCTTACTTTGTCACCAATAAACTTATCCATAAAGATCTTAATGTTCTATATGTTGCAGATTTAGCCCAAACCAGATATCTATCCTTTCATAGTAAGCTCCATAACCACTCAAATCCCCTAATTTTTCAACTTGCTTCCCACACTATTCCTGATAATCCTCCGAGGCGACTGAAAAGAAGATGGCCCAGAGACCATCTAGTGTAGAGTTTTTATTTAAGTGCTACGAATGAGTAGTACTTTTCAAGTTTTGTCACGTTATTGTAATAGTTTACAGCACATTTACTTGATGTATAAATTTTGTACAGTTGTAAATTTCAATAAATTGTTATTAAAAAAAAAAGAAAAGTAAACTGAAATAAAATTACTTATTAGTTTCAATTAAATAATGGTTATTTAAAATTTACTAAATAATTCAAAATATCTGCACTTGCGTTTGCCAATATTATTAAAGATTAAAGTGATATAATGGTATAAATGAGAATTATGGTATGAGAATCAGAATCAGAATATACACAACCAATCTATTCATGGATTTATGGTGAAGAAAGATGTAAAAAAATCATCCTCTCAAAAAAACAAAAAATAAACAACGGTATACAACGTGTGTCTTCCAAACGAGTTTTTGTTTTACTAAAGAATGTACGAGGAACACATTCAACCTAATATCTCAGCACTTTGCTACAAATATTACGCATACTAATTATTTACGAATATAAAAAAGAAATCATGCATGTTGATTTTCACCTAAAGATACGAAATGAAAAGGCGTTCTTAAATATATCAGGGCCTAAAGAGAGACTGAGTGCAAAGATATGATGTCAGGTAGATGGGTTCTCTTTTAGATTTTTCCCCATGTCTAGTTGGTTTTTCTGTTTATACCGGAAACAAATGTATAATAAAACTATAAGAAATATTTGTCCGTTAATTTAAACAAAAATCTGTATTTGTTTTGAACGATTTTATTATCTGTAATGATTCATAAATATTTAATTTGACTCTATTTTCTACTTTATGTATTAGTATTAATCCGAAGTCTTTGTTGAGTTTATGCTTATTTTCATTTCAACGGATAACGAAGCTGGCATTCTGGGTCTTATTATTGTATGCTCTCATATGTTCTTTAAATCTTTGATTTAATGATCGTCCCGTGTATTTAGCTTCAAATTCATAACATATTGCATACCTCAAGCGTATTAAATTAATTACACGAGAGTAATAGACATTTCATTGATATAACTATATATACATATTAAAAATCGCGCAATAAACAAAACATCAGACGTCTTAAATTTCAACACATGTTATTGCAATTTGCTATATTCAGACTAATACAATAAATCCATAATAACCATTTATACATCTATATATCACACAGAAATACCATCTACCTGCACTTGGGAACACCTTTGGAAATTCCCATCCATAACGTTTTTTTAAAGAAATTCCCCAGATCAGTTGTATACTAGAATTGTTATATTTAGCAGTAGATACCAATAGCATATCCACCTGTAACATCGTAAGTAGTTTTCTACTCCTCCATATTTTGTAATTAATATGTAGTATATATTCTTACGCATGTTTTATATATTTATATTCTTGTTAGCTCTAATTTTAAATATGATGACATGTATGGCCAGTTCGATGTAGGGACAAAAAACAGATAAGAATCAATAGTTCTACCAAGTGTATGATTCTCTTTAGTATCGTATCATGTTCTACCATGGAGAAGAAAGGTACAGCATTAACATCCCTCAGCGTGACCCAAACTCCAATACATCACTTAAGAAAACTGTGTCTGCAGCTGATTTTTACGCCTAAATGTTAGTGGAGCGAGGAAGGTGAAGGTGAAGAACCTTATTTACTTTAATTTCGAAATCTCCTCAACCAATTTATGCTTGATATGTACGCGAAAATAGAAACAGAAAGTTGAGAAGTTAAGACTATATTCACTTAAAGTATGCCATAAGAAAAGCTGATGGTCTGGTATCAGAGCTGGGTAAGATGGTAGTGCTGCCTCGAAGCTTCACTGAAGGACTATCAAAATAATATAAAATTAACTTTTGCAAATTGTCAAATTTACTTATTGAAATTATTCTAAGAATGGAATTGTTCAGGTTTATTTAAGTAATAATAATTATCAACGTTAAGCTTAACTTTTACTAATTTAAGTTGTCTTCATCCTAATGATATTAAACCGTAGCGGAGCGGGGTACTTTCAGCTAGTTTTAAATAATCAGTGAAACTTATATAATTATATTGTAACCTCTTTTTTTTCTCTGTAGGGCATGATTATGAGAACAATACTGTTTCGAAACGTCGCCAAAATACGT
>RCWM02001281.1:0-52001 GCA_003667255.2 Euschistus heros | reverse complement strand
TAGAATTATGACAAATTTATATATAACTTTAGTAGCATTTCCCTTCGCGGCTTCACCCGCTCTCATAAGAAAAGAACTTTAACTGGTAGAATTGCACTGATTAGGTGTTTGAAAATTACGTAAAATCGTAATTATACATCAAAATTTAATTTTAATGTTTGCGTTGGTAGTCCAGGTGGACATATTTTTAAGAAACTCTTGCATTGTGCTTTTACCTAAAGGACCTATTGAATTTTATTTTTACACACAATATCACAAAGAAAAGGATGTGAAATTTTGGATTTGGTAATAATTTTTTTAACTCTGCAGAAATAATTTTATTGATTTCATTTGTTTGGATTTTAAATTAACTAAATAATTTCTAACCATAAACTATTTTTTAAAATAACCAAATTATGACAGTGTGCGGTTCAGGCATCTAACCTATTTTTTAATTCAGCTTATCACCATAGACCAGATGACAATAAGTCTATTATCACTTGCCTATTAAAATTATATGAGTACTTTTATTTTACCCCTTTGTAGTACCGATGCAGGGCAAACTACTTAGAAAATAATTGTTATCGTTCATCTAACGTCTAATAAGAAGCAACGTACTAAGTTTCATTACGATTCGTAATGTTATTTCAAAGGATTTCCTGTGCGTGAGAAATCACGTTTTTTGTGAATTACACGCGATCCAGGCCGAATCTTTTAAAATCCTTTCTTAGCGAGCACCTACGGCCCTACAGGAAACCACATACGAAATTTCATCTAATCCGTCCGGTGGTTTTTGAGATTCGTGTTAAATGAGTGCGTGGTATTTGACAAATATATAGTAGATAAATTTTTTTATAGTGAATTTAATTAGCTTTTAAGTTTATTTGAAACATATGTTTCTAGAGTCAGCAGTTTTCGAGATATGTATGGAATAAACCAAAAAAATTAAACTTCTCCCCTCTCCATATTCTGTACAGCATAGTGTATTTACATTATAACTAGTCCTAACGAAGCTATGGAGTCAAAATTATCGCATATTACATGCAACTCTACAATGTGTTTATTGACTGGACTACTATAGTGGAATAAAAAAACTGTTGTTCATTGACAAAACGACGGAGAAAGACTTGCTAAGTGTGTCGCAGAATGTCGTTTCATCTTCTAGCCGTTTTCGTGCAGACGATTCAGGCTCACTTGATTGCCGGGTTCCAATTTATTTGAAAAATTCCAAAAAACCTTTTTAGTTCTGTCTATTAAATCTACTTCCTGTCCTGCGAATCTTCGTCTTGTTTACAAAAAGGATTTTTCGGATTAAATCCAGTAGGATATTTTAGATTTCAGTAAATATTTTAGCAAAAATGATACCAATATATACATATCTTTCATGTTATTATTTTATGAACAATTTTTAAGATAATTTAGAATATAAATTTTATTTTATTTTTGGTTTTGCTTCTACCTCTCAGGGTCATTGGCAGTCCGTCTGTACATTAGTACAGTATATAACTGTTTACAATATTGTTTCTTCCATGGAAAAGTCCACCTCCTCCCCATACCCTCGGAGCAACCTGCTCTGAGGTACCGAAGACGCCCTATGTACCCCGGCCCCGACCCCCATGAGCCCGAGCTTACAGCCCCCGTGCAACCTCGAGTGCCGCGCGAGCGGTTAAACAACTGTTTAATTCATATATTAAAACTACTTTTAATGTTACGTTGTTAACATCTGGTAAACAATTAAATTATAATTGCGATCTGCCTCAATCTAGGCAACTAGAAGTGAGGCATCACAATCTACCGGCAAGAGTTATGCGGGGGGAGGAGTAGTTCCATGTCATAACCTAAATTAAATCAGATGATGAAATAGACAGGAAATTTTAACGTGACTTGAAATATTTAAAATAATAATAAACAAGTAGTAATAAAAAAATATTCACGATATATTTGTTTGGTCACCGAGTTATCGTGTATCGATATTCAGAACTCGATATCATGGCCGTCCTTTAGCAGAGACCAAAGCTCTATTGAAGGAAGAGTGAAAAAGACCTCCGGTTTGATGTACCAAGACTGTTAGGAAATACTTGGATGTTGAAGAGGAAAGTCGTAAACCAGATGTATAAATAGAATGGTCAGCTTGTTGCACAGGTTGTCTCAACATATATAGCAAAAGAAGGATCTGTCTGCAATAAACTTTTCACTGACAAGGGGAGGACACACTCAGTCCGTCTCACGGATCTTGTTGGCGATTTTTTTTCTTGGAGGTTCCACAGGTCAAAAAATATTAGACACGTATTTTCGCCGTTCCGATCAATGGGCCCTAAAGCCGAGAAAAAAAATAAACAATAGCATTAAACTAATTTGATTTTTTCATCTCGATTTAAAAAAATGATATCGCATGATTCTTCGCACCCAGAGTTTTTAGTTTTTGGTTGCGAATCAACAGGAAAAAATACAGTTCCGCTCTCCATAGATTTGGTTTAGGTTCATTAACTTCAAAATTGAATTAAATTGAGTTTTTGAAGGGTGCTGGAGATGGGGAATTCTAGGCCGCTAAAAGGAATTTCTATCACATTTTACAGTGTAAAAGCTTTAAAATGTTTTCAAGTTTGAAGTATATTCAATATATAATTTTTCACAAAGCCCCGCTATCGGCTTTGCGAAATCAGCCTTCAAACAAACCAACCCTTAAATAGAAATTTCATCCAAATAGAAAAATAAAATGTTTGTAAGCTTTCAAAGTTTGCCTGCTGACCAAAATGGTAGGCAACTTTGGTTTAAATTGATTAAAAACATGAATTACAGCTTAGGACGGTTTAACGTTAGCATGTTAAAATATTGATTTTTTTATCTCGAGTTTAAAAATGATATCGACATGATTCTTGCACCAAGATTTTTCAGTTTTGATTGCGGGGAATTAAAGGGAAAAATACAGTCGCTCCATGTATTTTGGTTTGAGGTTAATTAAATTCTAAAAAAAATGATTAGTTTTTTTCAAGCAAAACTACCTCTATAGATTTTTCTCACAAAAATTGAGGTCAGATTCTAATTCAGCACCCCCAAAAACATTAAAAAACGGTTATTCAACACAAATCAAAATATATCATTTTTTTTTTCCACAACCCCTCTTCCAGGAAAATAAAATTTTAAAAACCGATTATTGGTTACATACCTTTAAATCGTCATTACTTTTGTCAGTGCAATTCACTGGTTGGTATCGCTGGAAAGAGGATGGGTCTCAGCTTTCTTTTGATGTATATAAATGTTAAATTCGATGAACAAAAATTTCTATTAAAAAAAAATTGGGAAAATCCGAAAAACATTTTTGATTTTTAAACTTGAGTTTGAAACCCAGATGGATGATGAAACAAACTACATTTCAAGCGTGTTAACCACCCTATATTTGTGTGTCAAAAAAAAAAGTTGGCTATACGTTAAACCGTCTAATGCGTAATTCATGTTTTTATCAATTTAAACAAAAGTTGCCTACCATATTTGGTCGGGCAAACTTTGAAGCTTACAAACTTTTATTTTTCTATTTGGAATGAAATTTCGTATTTAAGGGTTCTCTTGAATGCTGAATTCAAATCCGATATCGGTTCTTGTGAAAAAAATTATATTGAATATACTTCACTTGAAACATTTTAGCTTTTACACTGTAAAATGTGATAGAAAATTCTTTTAGCCCTAGAATTCAATTTCATTATTGATTCAACCCTCAAAACTCAATTTAATTAATTTGAAGTTAATTATCCTAAAACAAAATCTATGGAGCGACTGTATTTTTTCTTTAATTCGCAATCAAAACTTAAAATCTTGGTGCAAGAATCATGTCGATATCATTTTTTAAACTCGAGATAAAAAAATAAATTAGTTTTAATGCTATTTTTATTTTTTTTCTCGGCTTCTAGGGCCCATGGTCGGAACGGGGGCAAATATGTGTCTAATATTTTTTGACCAGGAACCTCCAAAAAAATCGCCAACAAGATCCGTGAGAGACTGAGTGTGTCCTCCCCTTGTGAGTATAAAACACCAAGAATAATAAATTTAAAAATTATTTTTTTTTTTTTTTTTTTTTTTTTAAATGGAACTTGTTTTACCAATGATCTGATTGGTCAAAATCGATACTTTTTAGGAACGCGAGGACGTTACGCGTAGTTTGACGCGCTCTGTCTTTATTAGTGTTGTTCGGATCAAACAATTGCCGACAGTTTACACTTCAGAGATTAAATAGGGAATGCGTCTTGTTAAACAGGATGTCCAAAAAGAGTATCGGGTATTTGTTACTGCGATAAAACAAAAACTACTTAAAATAAAATAAAGTTTATTGTTAATTATTACAATATAAAGTGGAAAATTATTTGGAAAAGATGATGTTATCTAAATGGTGACCGTTATGCTGCTGGCACTCTTCTAATCGGGAACGAAGATTGGCGATGCCATTTCTGAACTCATGTTTTGCTTCGATAGCGTCAGGTTCGTCGGATTATTCTCATAAACCTTATTCTTATAAATCTTATTTTTCCTGAACAGTGATCCTATCAAATTCTACCCCTCAGTCAAAAATCTCGGAGTCATTTTCGACCAAACCCTATCCTGGAAAAACCACGTATCTGAAATTTCCCGTCGCACCATCCCAATCCTCTAAAAACGTCTCAATTACGTTCGCAATCTTCTTCCTTCGAAACCCGCAAATTACTAGTATCTCCCTTATCTTCCCCCCACTTCGAACTACTGCTGTGCTGTGTATGGGGGTGTTTCTGGTGATCTTGAGGCCAGACTCAAAAGACTGTTTAACTGCTGCATACGTTTTATCTCGGGATCCCCAGAAGCGCCCATGTTTCACAATTTTACGCGGAGTTACAGTGGCTCTTTCCTTCCTACCGTCGCCAGTATTTTCTGGCATCCTTTCTCTACCAAACAGTGAAATCCCAACGTCCACTTTACATTTCTCAACTCCTTCAGCTCAAATCCTCCGTTCTTACCCGCCAAACCCGTTACCCGCCCATCAGATTTGTACAGTCCTGCTCATTGCTCCGCTGCTTTCGACAGATCATTCCTAATCCGATCCTCGTCCTTATGGAACGCCATCCCTTACACCATTCGCCATTCAAACACCCTTTCCACTTTCGAATATCACTTATTTCAACCACCTACTGTCCATCCAGATCCATGAAAACTGTCATTAGCCACATAGTTATATAAAATATAAAAGTTTGTACACAAAATTTTTATTGTTTTTTACACAATTGATTCACAAAATGAATCAAAATATTTCTGTTTTCTTTAATCAATATTTTAAGTTTAATTTTGATTTGTTAACGCTATTATTTTACCATTTTATGGTATTTAATAATATTTTATAACCATCTTGAGGCTCTGAGGCCTCTAATTGTACATATTTTTTTATTCTTAAGGGACTTACGGTCCCAGAATAAATAAAGAACTTTAAAAAAAAAAAAAAAAAAAAAACCTTACTTTTAAGATATTCTCATGCAAAATAGTCTAGTGGACTAAGGTCGGGGCTTTTGGGAGGCCAGTTGATGTTACTCCTACGCGAAATGACCTTATTAGGGAATAATTCGTTAACAGCTTCTATTGCTTGATTTGATGTATGGCATGTGGCACCATCTTGTTGAAACTGCTATGTTGCTCTTGGGGTATTTTAGAAATAATATGTTAATCTATACATAGAGCCCCAATTATTAATGTTTTATTAATTACCTTATTGGATTTCTGATCTGACACGTGCAAACCAATTCAGTAAGTGGCATTTAGGAAAGAGAATAATTACCATTAATATTCAACTTACTTTATTTATGAAAATGATTACATAGATATAGATAAGGTCAGCACACAATTTACCAAATATAAACTTATTACAGACTATTTACCAGGTATGCAAGTTTAAAATGTCGTTTATTTCTTAAAATATATACACAGTAATTTAAAAAAAAAAGTATAATATATTTTATTCAAAGTACTGACCCTCGCTTTCTACACATTTTGTCCATCTCTCGGGCAATATATGGATACCATTCCAAAAGAATGCTTCATCTTTATTTGAAATCCATTCATCGAGCCATTTTCGTACGTTTTCGAAATTGTTGAAGTGTTGCTCCGCCAATGAGTGTCCCATCGATGAGAAGAGGTGATAATCAGAAGGCGCCAGGTCAGGTGAATACGGCGGGTGGGGTAGGAGTTCCCAACCAAGCGAAGAAATCGTTTCCTTAGTCAATCTGGCTGAATGTGCAGGAGCGTTATCATGCTGAAGAATGACTTTGGCGTGCCTGTGAGCCCATTCTGGGCGTTTTTTCGATCAATGCGTGACTCAAATTGATCATTTGTTGTCGGTAGCGCTCGGTATTGACTGTTTCGCCGGGTTTGAGAAGCTCGTAGTAGACTACTCCCTTCTGATCCCACCACACACACAGCATTGTCTTCTTCCCAAAACGATCCGGTCTTGCACTCGATGTGGATGGTTGTCCTGGCGTTACCCATGATTTTTTTCGTTTGGGATTCTGAAAATAAATCCATTTTTCATCGCCAGTTACAACTCGATGCAAAAAACCCTTTCTTTCGTGGCGTAAAAGCAGCATTTCGCACACAGTTTTTCGTTTTTCCATCTGTCGTTCGTCCAATTCATGTGGAACCCATTTTCCAACCTTTTGAATCTTTCCCATAGCTCTCAGGCGATCGGAAATGGCTTGCCTAGTGACATTCAACTGTTCTGCCATCATTTGTTGGGTTTGGGTATTGTCTTCGTCTAATAAAGATTGCAATTCGAAGTCCTCAAACTTTTTTGGTCGATTTTCTCGTTTTTTGATCAGTAACATCAAAATCACCACGTTTGAAACTTTGAAACCAACGTTCACATGTCCTGACGGTTGGAGCAACATCGCCATAAGTCTCAACAAGAATTCGATGACATTCAGATGCCTTTTTCTTTTGATTAAATAAGAAAATCATGACATGCCGCAAATGCTCTTTATTTGGCTTAAAATTAGACATTTTTAACACCAAAGAAAGGTATGATACGTCCACGTAAACGACTTAAAAACAACTGACTTTTGTAAACAAATGACTAACAAACAAAATAGCGTTTAGAGATAAGCAAATCCTTCAATAGGCTAAGAGCGCATTCTATTGGAATTAAAACGACATTTTAAACTTGCATACCTGGTATTTTTTGGCTGTGCAGGGGTCGTTAATGCTTTCGTCTCGGATTTTATTGACATGACCATTCAGATGAAAGTTTGCTTCATCACTGAAGAAGAAGAAGAAGAAGAAAATGAACTTTATTTTGGGACTACTTGTCCCCTAAGAATAACATATGATTACAGTACATAGGACAATCATCTGGCTTTGATAATTAATTATAATAAATAATACATAACAATAGATAATAATAAAAATGATAAATAATTAAATTATATGTTACAAAAAATACTGAGACATCTTGTAAAAGGATACATCTTATGTATACTATTATAATGTATATTACATAAATATTCATGTTTTACATTAGCTCGGAAGATTGAAAATGAAGGAGGTAAAGGAATAAATGATGTTTAAAGGAAGTAAGATTGATCTTTTTCGAATCGTGATGGGCAATGAATTCCATAACGAGGAGCACGGATAATAAAGGATTTCTCGAAGGATGCAGTTCGATGCGCCGGAGTGTATAGGTTTTGATGGGTTGGGTTCTAGTATTTAAGAGTTGAATGGAGGAGCGCAGAGTAAGGAGGTCATGGATATAGGGGGATTTTTGGTTTTCAAGGTTTGAAATATGAGAGCACCTAGGAAGTATTGACGTCGAAAACTGGGGTACAGCCACCCAATTTCAGAATACCTGTGAAATATGTTGAGAACGTCTAGAGATCCCGAAAATAAATCTAATAAAACAGTTCATTACTCTTTTACATCTAATCTCGAGCTAATCAGGCAGTCCTCCATATACTACGCATCCATAGTCAAAGTTAGGAAAAATGAGTGATGATACTAAAAGTTTTCGAGTACTTAATGGTAATGAATCACGGTAATGTGAAAGTTGCTTAAGAATAAAAATAGATTTCCTCGTGATTTGAGAGATATGGCTATCCCATGCAAGAATACTGAATACTGAAGAGTATGTTATCAAAATTGTTGAAGTGGGTTTTGTTTTATCGAAGTAAGAAATACCCGATACTCTTTTTGGTCACTCAAAAACTCAAGAACGTGGTTTCAACAAGTTGGGGCTTTGCCACTTGCCACTTGCCATACATCAAATCAAGCAATGGAAGCTGTTAACGAATTATTCCCTGATAAGGTCATTTCGCGTAGGAGTAACATCAATTGGCCTCCCAGAAGCCCCGACTTTAGTCCACTTGGCTATTTTGCACGGGGATACCTTAAAAATAAGGTCTATGAGAATAATCCGACGAACCTGACGCAATTGAAGCAAAACATGAAGTCAGAAATGGCAGCAATATCGAGAGCTATGTGGCAGCATGTGATCGCCAATCTTCGTTCCCGATTAGAAGAGTGCCAGCAGCATAGCGGTCAACATTTAGATAACATCATCTTTTCCAAATAATTTTCCACTTTATCTATATATATAAAAATGAATGTGTGTGTGTCTGTCTGTACTCGATAGATTCAAAAACCATACATCCAATCGCCGTGAAAATTTGGGAAGTTATTAAGCATATCCCCGGGAAGGTTTTTGAAATTTTTTATTTAAATCAGAGTTGGGGTTCAAGAAATATCCCAAAAATATCAAAATAATATTTATTTTTTATAAATATTACTTTAGTGCAGGTGTTTTCAAACAATTCCCAATAAAACATATGTTCTAAATTAATCTATATCTCCTTAGTTTTTTATGAAGGTTTTAAGAAGAATAAAATTCCGTAAAACGATTTCAAATTCATTTTGGTGTTAAGGTTATGTGTAGGTATGTTCTTAAAACTAACATTTAATTAGTAAACTGATAAGAATCAGTAAGTTCTATCAAGCGTATGATTCAGTATCGTCTCATGTTCTGCGATGGAGAAGATGGGTACTTTATTAACATCCCTCAGCGTGACCCAAACACCAATACACCACTTAAGAAAGCTGTGCCCGCAGTTGATTTTTACGCCTGAATGTTGATGGAGCGAGGGGTGAAGAACCTTATTTACCTTAATTTCGTCATTTTCGACCAAAACCTATCCTGGAAAAACCACGTATCTGAAATTTCCCGTCGCACCATCCCAATCCTAAAACGTCTCAATTACGTTCGCAATCTTCTTCCTTTACGAAACCCGCAAAATTACTAGTATCTTCCCTTATCTTCCCCCCCTTCGACTACTGCTTGTGCTGTGCATGGGGAGTGTTTCTGGGTGATCTTGAGGCAGAGACTCAAAAGACTGCTTAAACTGCTGCATTCGTTTTATCTTCGGGATTCCCAGAAGCGCCCAGTTTCACAAATTTTACGCGGAGTTACCAGGGCTCTTTCCTTCCTACGTCGCCAGTATTTTCTGGCATCTTTTCTCTACCAACCAGTGAAATCCCCAACGTACACTTTACATTTCTCAACTCCTTCAGCTCAAATCCTCCGGTCTTACCCGCACAAACCCTGTTCCCGCCCATCAGATTTGTACAGTCCCTGCTCATTGCTTGCGCTGCTTTCGACAGATCATTTATTTCTAATCCGATCCTCGTCCTTATGGAACTCCATCCCTTACACCATTCGCCATTCAAAAACACCCTATCCGCGTTCAAATATCACTTATTTAACTACCTACTGTCCATCCAGATCCATGAAAACTGTCATTTGAAAAGCCGAACATAGTTATATAAAATATTAAAGTTTTTGTACAACAAAATTTATTGTTTTTAACAAGTGATTCACAAAATGAATCAAAAAGTATTTTGTTTTCTTAAGCAATATTTTAAGTTTAATTTTGATTTGTTAAACGCTATTATTTGAACCATTTTATGATATTTAATAATATTTTATAACCATCTTGAGGCTCTGAGGCCTCTAATTGTACATATTTTTTTATTCTTAAGGGACTCAAGGTCCCAGAATAAATAAAGAACTTTTTTATTTATTATTTTATTTTAATTTCGTAAGCTCCTCAACCAATTTATGCTTGATATGTACGCAAAAATAGAAACAGAAAGACTAAACTTTATTCGAAAAAAGTTGAGAAGTTAAGACTATATTCACTTAAAGTATTCCATAAGAAAAGCTGATGGTCTGGTTATCAGAGCTGGGTAAGATGGTAGTGCTGCCTCGAAGCGTCACTGGAGGGCTATCAAATAATACAAAATTAACTTTTGCAAATTGTCAAATTTACTTATTGGAATTATTCTAATAATGGAATTCTTTAGGTTTATTTAAGTAATAATAATTATCAACGTTAAGTTTAGCTTTTATTGATAACTTAAATCAATCAAAAAGACAACTTAAGTCCTTAATTCTAATGATATTAAACCGTAGCGGAGCAGGGTACTTTCAGCTAGTATTGTAATAATTAAAAATAAATTTTCTATTTTATTTTAATTAGTTTTTGTTTTATCGAAGTAACAAATACCCGATACTCTTTTTGGACACCCTGTATAATATTTGTCGCTAAGACTTTTAGTTTTGTAGCAATATTGATCTGATTTAAAAAAACAAAAAAAAAAAAAAAAAAAAACAAAAAAAACAGAAGAGGATCGATGGTCAAAGGCTTAACCCCTAAAACATTTTCTTTGTTTAGCCGACATGCTCAAAGGGGCTATTTTTAAAACAATATTCTTACGTTATTTGATATAATTTTACTATTTTCGATTTTAGAAACAGTAAAACCTCACGTAAACCAATTCCGCTAAGGGGAACAATATTTTCTTGCAGAAAAATTGTACATTTTGGTATGCTAAAAGTTGGGTAGATTAAGGTGTAATTACAAAAGCAATTATACTCCCATATTCATTTATTAAAAATCATATAATGTTACATGATTGTCCAAAAATAATTTTTTATTTCATTTTTTGCGACATTTCATGGTCATTGCAACATTTTCAAGCTCTGAAACATGCAAAAACACACATGCATGGCAAATTGTGAATAAGGTATATTATGTGCATCTATTACTCGACCATGTACATTATATATAACTAATGAATTACCTTACAATGTCCTAAAATACAAATCCATTTCCAATATAATCTTTAATCGACTAAAAGTCTGGTCACTGGTATCATGTCAATATCTACATACATTAAAACTTAATGAATAACAAATAAAAACAATATACTACGAACAAATAATACAATACAAATAAATACGATACAAAAAATCGTAATAAATAAAAATATGAAAAAAGTACAATGTTCAACTGCACATCTATGATTTTGCAAAATTTACTATTATCGTATAGCTATTGTAATTGATATAATTACCTTAAAATAACGAAAAAATAAAAACTCTATTTGAACTAAAATTTTTGCTCAATATTTCCACATTCATTATCACTGTCCATTACTGCAATAGGTACAAAGGTTAACATTTATATATTCAGTTTGTTTATTAGTAGTGCATAGTGGGCTCCTATTTTTTGTGTTTCTGTTTTGAAGTTTACAGCTGTGTCCAAATTTTTTGTTATGAAGATGGATTCCAAAATTTTTCTTTTGTAACTGTTTCTTTCATAAAATAAAATGTTGGTTTTTTTTTTAAATTGAATTTGTGGTTATTGTTTATTGCATGTTGTGATAATGCTGTTTTATTGATATTTTTTATGTTTTTGGTGTCTGAATTATACTGTTTGATTCTATTTTCAAGTTTTTGCAATGACCATGAAACGTCGCAAAAAATGAAATAAAAAATTATTTTTGGACAATCATGTAACATATGATTTTTAATAAATAAATATGGGAGAATAATTGCTTTTGTAATTACACCTTAATATTAATTTCTCCTTGGTAATTAATATATTGTATAGTTGGGTAGAGTTTTTGATATGTTGACAGTGTTGTGCTAGGGTACAAAAATCCAAGATTTGCATCTTAAACTTTTCTATTTCAAACGTTTCCCCAAAAATATCTTTCTAATAAAAAGCTTGCTATATTCAAAATTAGACTAGACTAAATTATATTTTAATTGTAACCGACAGAAATTTTATCTTTTTAACATGGAACATGTTTTACCGGTGACCTAGTTGGTCAAAAAACGAAACGTTTTTAAAGAACGTTAGGTCGCTACGCGTTCATTGATACTTGATATTAGGAGAGTAAAAGCAACTAAGGAGCTCAATACTAAATTCTTGTTATAATATATTAACAAGGAGGCTGGTTCTAATAAGTGAGCTCCTCTTGAATCAGTTTCTCCTGAAGGCCGGTTTAAACGCTTTAGCCATTTCCACAAATTGGCTTGTGCAAGCCAGTTTGCGCAAGTCAAGTCGATGATGCTTACACGTTCAGTTTTGATGCACAGTTTTGAAGTGAAAACCTCTCTGTTTTGTTGAAAATGGAAAATTGTAACGAAGATTAATTAATTGTAGCAACGGGCAACAATGGTACAATATCCTTCCGCCATCTTAAAATCGTTAAATCCTGAAGAATTTCAATAAAGTATCCCTAAGGACGAAAGCTAAAAGGAAAATAATAGCAGGATATACTGAAAAATCATTAATTTCTGGCGGATCTCAAAATAGCATCCTTAAGGACGAAAACTAATAAATCGTTAAATCTTGGAAGAGTACAAAAAAAGATAGTATCCTTAAGGCCCAATTCATACAGAACGGACGTGGCGCGGATTTTTGTCTCTTCTGCGTCTCTCCTATTAAACAACGTTCCAATTCACACAGAAGTGACGTGGCGCGGATTTTTTGTTAGATAGGACAAACGTGGAAGAGATAGAAGTCCGCGCCACGTCTGTTCTGTGTGAATTGTGCCTAAGGACGAAACCTAATTTGTTCGGAAGGAGATGGCCAAGGATGTTCTGCCGTTATATAAAAATCGTTAAATCCTGGAAGAACGCTTGAGCATCGTTTACACACCTCATGCCAACACACACAACCTCATGTCGAATTTCTGTCCCGGCAGATTTTACTTAAGTCAAAATTGTTGTCTTGCGCAAACTTCAAATCTGCGTTCACACGCTCATATTTACCTGCGCAAACTGGCTTGCGCAAGCCAATTTGCGCAAATGGCATGAACGTGTAAACCGGCCTTAATGCGAAGTAAACGTATGAAACCTCGATTATGTTTATCCTGAGTATTGGAAATGTTCTTTCGTACAAGTTGAGGCACTACTTCATTTTCAATACTTGTAGCGATAAAAGCAAATTATCGGAACAATGTTTTATTGCTAGTGACTTGTATTGGGCCACTACTAAAACACAACCAACTATAGGCAAACTATTTAAGAAAATGCTAGTTTTATCTACGTTTTTTTATTTTTCCTCTTACCAGTACTTCTTTTAAGTGAGTCTTTTTAAAACTGCTGTTACTGAGCAAGATTAAAAACCTACAATATGTAAAGAATCACTCGCTAGTAAAACTTTAATTCAACGGTCACTTTGCCATTTTCTTTTCAGACTCCTCTGAGGATTATCGGAATTGAGTCTGAAGCAAGTTCTGAGACTAATGGATTTAAGAGGGTATGGGGTTTACTATGAAATGGTAGGCATCTGACCCTTTCATAGTAAACTCCATACTATATCAATAAGCTATATTCCATGTACGAGGTGTGATCAAAAAGTTCCAGGACTTTTTATATACTATGGGAATGCAATGTCTCACAGCGATGGCGGTTGGCAGCATTGTATTGCCTGACTCAACAGGAACACAGCTGTGTTTGCAGATCAATCATAACATCACTGAAAGTAACATTAAGCACAGTTTGTTTGAGGTTAGTTTTATAGAGTTTGGCTATTTTAATGAAAATGAATGTGAAAGAAGAGCAACGTGTTTGTGTGAAGTTTTGTGTGAAACTGAACAAAACGTTTTCTGATACCTTTTTGATGCTACAAGAGGCTTTTGGTCTAAGCCGATCATGCTGCCATCAGTGGTTCAAGAGGTTTAAAGATGGCCGAACATCCATAGACGACGATGCTCGTTCCGGACGCCCTTCAACGTCAATCAATGATGACAATGTTGCTAAAGTGAACGCTCTCGTACGATCAGACCGTCGACTAACAATCCGTGAAATGGCAGAAGAGTGTAACATTTCATTTGGGTCATGTCAGGAATTTTAACTGAAAAACTTCAAATGCGTCGTGTTGCAGCAAAGTTTGTGCCAAAACTGTTGACTGAAGACCAAAAACAACACCGAACTCATGTTCTAAGGAACTTCTTTCAAAAGGCAAATGACGACGAAAAGCTTCTTGAAACATGTCATTATTGGAGACGAGACATGGGTTTTTGGTTACGATGTGGAAACAAAAGCCCCAATCATCACAATGGACATCAAAAGGTTCTCCAAGACCCAAGAAAGCACGCCAAGTCAAATCAAATGTGAAGGTCATGCTTATTGGTTTTCTTTGACTGTAAAGGTGTTGTCTACTATGAATTCCTTCCACAAGGTCAAACAATTAATCGTTTTGTTTATCTTGAAACCCTCACAAAATTGCGTAATGCTGTGAGAAGAAAGAGACCTGAGCTGTGGCAAAGTGGTGATTGGGTCCTTCACCATGACACATGCTCCTGGTTCACTCTGCATTAGTTATCCGTAACTTTTGTGTAAAAAAACGCAATGACTGTCATTCCTCAGCCCCCCCTACTCACCTGACCTGGCTCCAGACTGACTTTTTTCTTTTCCCCGAAGCTCAAGAGACACCTGAAAGGACGAAGATTTCAAACAGTTGACGAAATTAAAGAAAAAAAACAACGGAGCTGCTAAATACCCTTTACAAAAGAAGAGTTTTCTGGGGCCTTTGATCAGTGGAAACACCGGTGGGGAAAAGTGTGTACCTTCCCAAGGGGAGTACTTGGAAGGAGACAAATTTGAATAACCTGTATGTTGTATGAATAAATGTATAAAAATTCAGTCCTGGAACTTTTTGATCACACCTCGTATCATTAAATGTGACGTTTTAAACCCTTGTTTTTTTCTCAACTTCATTTATTTCTAATAACCATTAATAGTCAATAATTTAAAATCATATAGCTAATTGGAAAAAATAAAGAAATCAAGGGCACAGCAGAAGCATTAAGCTATTTAATTTTAAAATTTATCTCCTTCAGAAAACTTAATCACAGGTAAGCGGAAAAAATATATAAAACATATGAACATTGACGCAGAGAGGAGACCTCACGTTAGGGAGGCCTGGACTTCCATTAATATATCCGCTTCTGATTCTCCTAGAAGAAGGCGTTTGGTATGGTTTTAAAGCTTTTTGAATTATATTTAATAATAATTTATTTTACCTATATACTACGATAATAGGTACAATACAGTATTCTATGGAAAGACATTGGTATTAAATAAAGGTATACAAAGGAAAAAAGTAAGAGATCAAAAAATTTAACTATAAAAAAAATTAATGTAACAATCGATAATTGTTTAGTTAACTAGCATCCCCATTCACGACATCGCCCGCTCCTATAAGTAACGAACTTAGATAGGTTTAACTAATAACAGAAGTTTTATTTTTTAACAATAAAAATCTTATAATGCAGTTGAGAATTATTTTATCACAATATTTCTATATATTTCCACTCAAATCTGTAACCCGGTATTATTGCAATGATTTACTCAAAAGCATTATTGGATATTCAATCCTAAAATCTAATCTATGAGTTGGTAATTTAGATGGAAAGAGACGTTTTAGGAAGAAACTCTGGAGCATAATGTACTGAATATCACAATTTACTTTTTCAATAATAATGATGTTAATATTCTCTGCTGTAGTATTTGTTGGTAATATTACTGCTCTTTCACACAACCAATGGTACAATTTATTAAATAAACCTGAAACATTAAAATGAATTTGATATCATTGAAATATTAGTCTTCTTAAAACCTTCATCAAAAGCTAAGGTTAGGTCGCCCATTTTTTAAACACAATATCAAAAAGTAATCGATATTTTGATAAGGCAATAAAGTTTAGTGTAGCAAAAATAATTTTATTGTCATTTAGTTGGATTTTAATTTCTAGAGAGCGACAGACTTCTGCCACTTAACACTGTGAATTTAAATTATTATTATAATAAACTATACTATTTAAAATCTTCCTAGAATTATGAAGATTTTGTAGTTAAAATTTGGTACAGAGGGGGTTAATAATTTTACCATTGCGAACTCTGTTGCAGAATTCCGCTAACCACATATCGTTCGATTATTAAACAATCCCTAGGATCCACACATCACACTTAATATTTAAAGCTTTTTTTATAACAATCTATATGAATCAAGCCAATTTTATTATCAATTTCTAGCTCTATTTAACATTGTACCGTTATAACCAACGAAAAATGGTTGTCCTTTTATATAATAGTAAATATAGATAATTTAGAACATATGTTTTATTGATAATTGTTTACAAACACCTGCACTAAAGTAGTGTTTATAAAAGATGTTATTTTGATGTTTACATACACCCAGAACCCCAACTCTGATTTTAAATTTTTTTTTTTTTTAAACCTTCCCGGGGATATACCTAATAATTTCCCACATTTTCACGGCAATTGGATGTACGGTTTTTGAATCTATCGAGTACAGACATACACACATTCATTTATATATATATATAGATATACAAGGTATAATGAAATATAAAAATTATAATAATTGTAGGTGCCTATATAAAATAGTTTATTCAAATAACGATCAGAATTGAACCCGCAACAACGTAATTTATATTAGGATTGTTTTTTTCTATAAATAAAAAATATATTACGTTTAATGTTTATTATTTTCGGTCTAAGAGTCGAAATTAAAGGATCCGAATTTATCAACAAATTATTTAAAACATCTCTATTTTTTTATTGCCTCGAAGATTTTCTGGCATGAAACACTATGAAATTTCGGAATAAGTTGTGATTTGCTTCTTGAGCATCTTCTAAAAATTGTCAAATAGGCACAATATAATTTATGGCTATCAGTGAGCAGTTTGTGCACGGTGACTGGCATATAATACCAGCCATATATAGATACATATAATTGACCCAGTCTCCCCAATGAAATTGACATTGTAATCTATGTAATCAGATTTGAATCTTTTTTTCATGGCAGAAGCGAACTTAGCCTCTGAACATTTTCTAAAACTTTCTGTTTTCTCCGTCTTTGTCAATTAGATAATTGTTCGAACGACTGAGAAACAGATTGTATACTTGCTGCTGTTGAT
This sequence comes from Euschistus heros, assembly GCA_003667255.2. Taxonomy (NCBI): domain Eukaryota; kingdom Metazoa; phylum Arthropoda; class Insecta; order Hemiptera; family Pentatomidae; genus Euschistus; species Euschistus heros. Next base: position 34,731 of record RCWM02001281.1, on the reverse strand, counting down.
GATAACGATGAAGGTAAGTCCTGGATAACATCTTCAGGAACAATGAAATCAAAATTCAACCAGTTTTTATGCTTCTCCAGAAATCCAGCGAGAATACAAACTACCACTGATTTTTTTTTTTTTTTCCCCCGTAAGCAGAACTTTGCGGTATTTGAAATTTGTTCCAGTCCAAACGAATTAATCCATGTTTCCAATGCTCATAATCTTTAAAACTTATATGATTAAATAGAAAAAGTTAAAAACTTGACAATTTATTTTAGGAACCATCGCACCTATTTCGTTCAAATATCACACACAAACTGAGTATGTTGGAGTTTCATTGTTAATACTCTATTTTAGATAAGGATTATTCGGATAAATGAATGTAAGAAAACCTTGGTAAACAAAAGAGTACTTGTGTAAACTAGACGGCAATATCAACAAAAATTATTTTAAATTAATAAAAAAATCATTTTCGCGGAAAAGAGCACCCACGAGCAGAATCCGACTAATGGAAAAAAAAAATTCCAAACATTCTAGTTATTTACCGTGAAGGTAGTTTTTGGGCGATTTTAAGCGTTTTCGCTATTGATTTTTGAGTTTTTCTCCCCAATTTTCATCGAAAAATCGCAGGCGTTTGAAATAACCCCAGGTTTTATTTGCCTAAAATATCTTATTATGGATGAGTTGTTTTCCGGTAGTTCCACGGTTAATTTAAGGCATTATCTCAAACAGCGGATTGCTTTAAAAATATAAGTTTTTAAAAAAATTTATTTTTCATTTCAGAATTTTTCCTATAAGATTTGATTTCAAAATTAATTTATCTATGGATTTAGTTGAGAAGAAGTATAAAGTATAATTTAAAAACCAAACAAAAGTTTCATGTTATTCTCTCTTCAGCCCGCAGGCTCAAGGAATTCATTTTTTATTTTTTTACTTTTTAATTATCTATCTATTGAAATTTACAACTATATTCAAATATATATATATCCAGTAAATGTGATTATAACCATTGTTAATACTTAAAGAAAATTTGTTTATAAGAAAGTCCCAAAGCAATTTTTTTGTTTTTTGGATGGTTACCGGGAATAGAATGGGAAGCAGGTTGAGAAACTAGTGGATTTGTGTGGTTAGGGAGCTTACTATGAAAGGATAAGTATCTGGTTTGGGCTAAATCAGCACCATATCAAATATTAAGATCTTTATGGATAAGTTTATTGGTGACAAAGTAAGGAGCATCAAGTTTTTTTTTTATTGCAAGGATTGGATACGAGAAGAATTCGAAGATTTAATAGAACCCCAAAGCTCTATTCTGTTTGTCCAAATACATCTAATTACGTAAATGATTTTTTTTTAAAAACTATTTATTGATATTTAATTAGGGAATAAGAATGACTGTTCGAATTATCGTGGTATCACCGTTTTAAGCAGCATGAGCAGGCTCTATAGTCGAGTTTTAAAGAACAGATTGGAGCGAGAGCTAGAAGGATTTATATCAGAAGAACAGGCAGGTTTTAGAGAAAGGAAGGTCTGGCATGGATCATGTGTTCACCATTGAACAATTACTTGAGAAGAAATTGGCATGTGAACGTGAGGTTCACCTAGCCTTTGTAGACATTAAAAAAAAGCGTATACGGTTCCATTAAAACTTCTCTGGAGGGCTTTGGAGAATATCAGAGTAATAGAGATCTTACTGATGCAATTAAAAAGTCTATACGGTGGAGCGAAAGCTAAGGTCAAAATGGGGAACCGTTTGACAAATAGTTTCCTTATCACCAAAGGCCTAAGACAAGGGTGTAGTTTATCACCCACCCTTTTTAACCTCTATCTAGAGGAAGTTTTGAAGTTTTGAAGTTTTGAAGTGGAAAAGGAAATGTCGAGGTATGGGTGTAAGAATAGGAAAGGAAACTTTGTACAGTCTACATTTTGCTGATGATCAGTAATAGCTTCCGAGGAAGAAGATCTAAGTTATATGCTAGGAAGCTAGAAGAAAATATTCTAAATGGGGCCTAGAAATCAGCAAAGAGAAGACAGAATACATGGCCTTCAACGCCTCTACCGCTTCTCTGCTATTAGAAATTGGTCGCTCACATCGGAGTACTCTTCAAGTATTTGGGAGTTTATATCGTTGGCAGGGGAACGCTTGAGAGCGACATAGAAGAAAAGATAAAGAAGGGAAGAAACCTGATCGGTATGATGAACTCTGTGCTGTGGAGCCCAAATGTTTCACTAGAAACCAAGAAAAAGATTTTCCACTCCTTTCTTGAAGGAGTAATCCTTTATGGTTCGGAAATGGTTGATACAAGAGATGCATAGAGCTTACAAGCTGTCGAAATGGATTTTTGGAGAAGAAGCTGTCGCATTTCCAGGGTTCACGGGGGTGACTAATTCTGCCATACGAAGTATCGTTATGGCGGAAAACACTATAGTTCACACCAAATAGCTGCTGTGGTATATGGCCATTTAAGAAGAATGGGCCAAGAAAGATGGCCAAAAAGGAATATTTAAACTACGTCCCGGAAGAAAGACGAAAAGAGGCCGCCCAAGCAAAACATGGATTCAAGTAGTTAAGGAGGTATGGCGGCGAGAGGATTACGGGAAGGAGATTGGGAAGACCGCGAATACTGGCGGTTCCAATGTCTTGTGTCTCGGTATAATGACCTAAGGTAGTCAAATCCGAAAAAAAAAAAAAAAAAAAATGATATTTACAACTGTACATCAATATACATCAGTTAATTTGAGGAGGAAATGATTATAATGGTATGTAAATCACATGTGAAGAACTACACACTAGTAGCCCCCCCCCCCCTCACTTCAATAAAGGTTAAACTAGAAGGTCTCTTGGCCATGGGCCAGATTGGTATCTGGTTTGGGCTAAATCATAGAACATTGAGGTCTTTATTTTTCGAAGATATTGGATTAGATAAGAATTGGATGGTTTAGTGGAGCCCAAGAGCTCAAACTCCGTATGTCCCCCATATAGGTCTTATAACTGCCATGTAAATGAGTATCTTGTAATTAGTCGAACCGTTTTGAATATTTTTCTATGTAAATGTTGAAGAAGTCATTTGCATTTTCTCACACAATCTATACTATGTGTTTAGTGTGGATACACAATGGATCTTGTATAGTTTCAATTTCATGAATTTTATAAAATTGTGATGTAATTTTTTCCTGGATATTATACTATTAAATCACATTCAACCTATCTAATGTTCTCAATAACAACGTCTGAACTTTAATTCATGTAAGTACCACTCGATCGCAGGGACCCGATCTCACGTACCTTACCACAGAAGTGCAACTTTGGACCGCAATGTGCATGTTTTGCAAGTGCAATAGGTACTTTCTACTGTACTGAACTGCACTATACGATACCATTGCCATTTTAAGATTGGATTCCAGATAAAGATTTCTACGCATTCCTAGGCGTCAAAACGTTACATGTCTATTCATTCATTGACATGTTACGTAACGAAGTGTTCATTCATTCTATTTACAGAAACATATAAAATTAGTCAGATCCAGTAATGAATATGTATAAAAACTTATACTTTTTTTTTTAACACTAATTATTGAACTATCTATTGATATTTACAGCTGTATATATTAGATAAAAGGTTTTGCGAAGAGGCTGCTTGCTCCTTTTCACAGTTACTTTTCAGCAGGGTTTGAAATTGATAATTAAAAAAAATAAAAATAAAAATAAAATCCGATTAAGATTTTTATCTGGAATTTTTAAAATCATTTGATGATTTTAATTAAGATCGATTTTTATTTTTGATCATAAGTAATAAAAATCAAATTCTGATCATTATTTTTTGAACAAATTTTGACGAACACCCTGTATATTGAATAATATAAAATTTTAAACATTGAAGTACAATTTACAAAAGCATGTAGTGTGTTTCTATTTGCATTTAGAATAGAATCTGAGGATCTCCTGCTGGAAGGAGGGAAATTTGGAAGTTTTAATTTCGAATGTCTACCGCAAGAATGCGCGGTGGTAAAACTGTAACTGGTTACCGAAAAGTAACTGTTAAAAGGAGCAAGCCACCTCTTCGCAAGTAATACCAACACTTCAATAAAAGTTCTGTATTTGAAGGTCTCTTGGCCATATTCTTTTCAGACCTTGCAAGTTCCGGATAAAGAGGACGCCAGAAAGGAGAGGTTTTTGTAATTTTATGATTAGATATCATGAGACTATTTTAAACGCCCTCAATATCGATCGGTACTTGTAAATCGACTTTGGAAAATCGATTCTTTAATTCAAGAATCGATACATCCCTAAAGAAATATTACACTATAGTCCAGTCAATTAGTGCTGAAATTGGGGGGTGTAGAGTGCATGGAATATGCGATAGTTTTTGATTTCCTAGCTTCGTTAGGAATAGTTAGAAGGTAAACATACTAATAGTCCCTGACCCTGAAGGGTGAGTTAATGGTACGAGAAGAAGGCCCCATTTTTGGATTTTTCGATTATATCTCGAAAACGGTGGACTCTAAGAAAATATGTTACAAATAAAAATTAAAGCTAATTAAATTTCCTATAACATTATTACTATACATATTTGACGAACTTTTGACGGTTTTCGAGATATACGTTATTAAAAATCGATAATATTTGAAACAAAAATAAATTTTCACCTCACTCTTTGTCAAAGATTTGCCTCAAGTATTATTATACTTAATACTTTACTATTAATTTAATACTATAAACTATTATTAAACAAAACGACGGTGAAGAGAAGGTAAAAATAATTTTTTGGCGTAAATTATCGGTTTTAAATAACGTATATTTTGAATACTGTTGGAAGTTTGACAAATATGTATAAAAAGATCTGATTTATAAAAAAAACTGCAAAGATTGTGAAATTCATTACATAGGTGAAACCAAACAGAATTAAAAGAGTGAACCAGCATAAATTAGAAACTATTACACCCACTTTCTTGTCCGCGGCAGACATGTTCCGACCACTCCACATGAAGATTTTGGGTGACTGGCAGAGTGCATGGTATGCATCAGAAAATAATAAATTGAACAAACTCAGACCGAAGATCGGTGGCTGGGCCTCTTCCTCAAGACATTGCAGAAGGGAGGAGGTGATAATCACACGGCTAAGAATTGGACACTGTCGTTTAACACATGACTACCTGATGGCAAAGAGAGATCCCCCTCAGTGTCAACTCTGCAGAGTTGCCCTAACAGTGAGGCATATCTTTGAGGAGTGCCCTCATTACAGGAGAGATATTATAAGTATGGTGTGCCTCGTCAGCTCTGTATGGCCTTGGGCGATAGCAAACAATACGTTTGTAGTACGATAAAATTTATCAAGCAAATTGGATTATATGACATTTAATGTTCTTTTTTATTTATTTTTTTGTATTTATTTATTTATTTTTTTCTATTTTTTATTTATTTATTTTTTATTTATTTATTTTTTATTTATTTATTTATTTATTTATTTATTTATTTTTATTTTTTTTATTTTTTTTTTTGGAGGTTAATATAATTTGATTAGGAATTTGTTATTGTATAAATTTTGGGTATGGGCAATAATAACCATCGCAGTTTTTTGCCCTTAAAAAAAACAATCAATCAAACCAGCATAAATATGATTGTAAAAGAATAAATAACAAAGAGAAAAATAACAAGACTGCACTGTGTGAACACACAAACAAATTCAAACATGAATTTGACTTCGAAAATACAACTATATTAAATCATGAGAATACAACCAAAAATGGAAAAATAATGGAAGCAATTTATATAAATAAAACAATAGACCAGGCAGCAAACTAAAAAACAGATACACATAAAATTGGTACAAGCTATGCTAAATTAATAGATTGAAAATATTAATAGTCTATATAAGAATAAAATCATTAATAAATAAAAATAATGATCTATAATCTTTCTCCACACCGTTAGCTCACCCCCCTCCCCCCAGGTGCGGGTACTTTTAGTATGTTTACCTTCTAACTATTCCTAACGAACGTATGAAGTCAAAAAAATCGCATATTTCATGCACTCTACAATGTGTTTATTGACTGGACTATATCAAGGACACCTGATAAACAAATTCACAAGAAAGCTCTTGGATGAACTCATCCGTGCTAAAAGAGAAGTGGCCAGGACATGATTACGCCGGGCTGTCGGAGAAGCGACTGCCGAACCTGGGTTTGCGCAACCGGAGAGCAGGTGCGATGGTCAGGTAGGTTCTTGCCGCTGGCGAAATTACCAGAGACCTTGACTTTCTACAACTTGTTTAGCCAATAAAGAAGAAGGTAGCCGGTTTAGGTAACACACCAACATCATAAAAACATAAATACCAAGTATTGTTTTTATTTTTTTATTATAGAAATATTGATAATCTCGGTGATATGGATAATTAAGGGATTAAATTTGAATACCTAGAGCAATTTAAATAAATTCAGTAAAAAAATTCTCATTAGACCCCACTTGATGTACGGGGGACTGTCTGTTGAGCTAGAGATGCGGCTGAGGAGACTAATGAATTGTTTCATAAGATTTATCTTTGGAGTCAGCAGACGGTCTCACATATCTTACCGGTACAAAGAGCTAGGGTGGCTTTTCCCCGATTTTCGACGGCAATACTTCCTCGGAACTTTCCTATTCCAGTCATTTAAAACCTATAAACCTTCCTATATCCTAGACCTACTTACTCTGCGTTCCTCCATTCACCACCAGAATACAAGATCCCAACCTTCCAACCTATATACCCCCTCTCATAGAAATGCGTCCTTTGGAAAATCCTTTGTCATCCGTGCTACTTCTTTTTGGAATTCCTTTTGGAATAACCTATCCATATTCGCAAAGCCTCTTCCTTAACTTCTTTAAACATCTTTTATTTATCCATCTCCTCGATTTTCAGTCTTCCACATAATTGTAAATAATATGTAATGTACATAAGTGTTCTAAAATGTTTACAGTTGATTGTTTTTATTTATTTTATTTTTTAATATATTTTTTATTTTGAAGAGAAAAGATTTGCCAGGTTGGGATTCGAACCCAAGTCTCCACTTCTCTAGCGTGGTGCCTTATCCACTAGGCCACCGAGCTCGTATCCGAACCAGGGAAATCTTTTCTCTTCACTGATACACCATACACCATACACCCGGGCACTCGCAGTTGCGATGTACAAATCGGGAATGAATGTTCTTTGAACATTACTGTTAACTGGATCTTGTTGACATACGTCATAAATATATTAAAATATATTAAATATATATTATACGTCACAAATATATTAAAAAATATATTTATCAACAACTAATAATTATTTTATTTTTTATTTTCTATCTATTTATGTATTTTTAATTTTTTTTTTTTTATTAACTTTAATTTTTATTTTTTTTTTGTATTTCTCATTTCTACTTTTTTCTCCTAATTTAGTTATACTACTGATGTGGTGATTTAACTAATCTCAGCCAGACAATTGTACCTTTTATTGTGCACTTTAATTATTCTTAGGGGACAGTCTGTCCCAGAATAAAGTTTATTTTTCATTTCATTTCAAAAAATGAAATTCAAGATTAAAACGTAATGATATTTCTCGGTCACAAATCTACTCAGATGGCACTTACTATCTAGAAATTTAAAAATTAACTTATGTAAGACTATATTACTATCAACAGTTCTCTACGGATGCGAAACCTGGTTGCTTGCATTAAGGGAGGATACAACGCCTTAAAGTATCTTAAAGCGCAGAATATCTGAGCCGAAAATGTTCGAGCACACGGGGGAATTTAGAAGTGACCGTAATGCGGAATTGTAGCAACTTTATCTGCTAAATATGTTTCAGCTAATAGCATTGCAGCAATTAAAATGGGCATACCATAATTAAGAAAAATGAGCAATAAAAATGACTATATACAATTTTAGTTACTATTAACTGTATTTACATGTCAACCTTCTTAGAACTATGAAAATTATATAGTTAACAGTGTTAAATACTGAATGGATTCAGTGATTTTCTTTTTATAAAGTCTATTTCCGAATGGCGCTAACCACTTATGAAATAAAAAAATAAACTTTATTCTGGGACTTACTGTCCCCTAAGAATAAAAATAATGCACAGTTAAAAGTACAATTGTCTGGCCCATTATTTACAAATTAGATGCTTCAGTAACTGCAGCATACATTTTTTAAGGAAAATTAAATTAAATTTAAAAAAATGAAAATAAATAAATATATGAATTAATAATCATAACAATACAATCGTATATATAAGAACATATAAAAGAAAGAAAGAGAAAAAAAAGTATAATAATTTTAAGTATTTATTTGATTATTGACCATCTTTGCGGAAGATTGATTGTCTAAAAGGTACAGGAATAAATTATTTTTAAAGGAAGTTATGGAAGCTACTTTACGAATGGAAGTGGGTAGGAATTCCAGGAGGTAGCACGAATGATGAAGGATTTGTCAAAGGAAGCGGTTTTATGTGAGGGGATATACAGGTTAAAAGGTTGGGATCTAGTGTTTAGGAGGTGGATAGAAGAACGCAGAGTTAATAGATCAAGAATATTGGAAGGTTTTTTGGTTTTTAGACATCGGAATAGGAAAGTACTCAGAAAGGATTGCCGTCGGAATTTAGGAAAGAGCTACCAAAGTTCAGAATATCGGCAAGCAAAATGTGACCGCCTGGGGATCCCGAAGATAAATCTAATGAAACAGTTCATCAGTCTCCCATATTGGTCATTGATTTTCAAACATCCATTGGGATCCAGGCTTCACACCACATATTTAAATCTTATTTATTAATTTAATTGAAAATAAGTAAATTTTATTTTAAATTTGAAACTCTATATAAAACCGTAACATTGTAACCTCTCGTTTAGAATGGCGCTCGCCAACTACAGGTCATTTTTCAAACTTTAGAGTTATATGTGGGAATATCATTTTTTTAAAATAATAAACTAACAAGGGGACGTTTGCAGTTGTAACTCACAGATTTGAATGCCGATTTGTGTGTGGGGTAGTAGGGACCTATAATAGGGCAAAACTAAAGTTATAGCCGCCAATGGGCATTAGGAGCCGAGAAAAAAAAAAAAATATGAAAATCACGTTTTATTTTTTTTCTCAGCTCTCAGTCAAGATAGAAAAATGATTCTTTCACGTTTAATTGCAGTTATGTAAGGTTTATGATATAAAAATACTTACGTTATGCTAAACACACCACCCGGCTTTAGGGTGCTCAAGAACTCTTAAAAAATGACAAAATTCCAAGGAAATCCGCTGTAAATCAGTGGAAACTTTTTTTTATGAAAAACTGACCTCAAATCTCGATTTAACACACCATAAAACCCTTATATGTGAAATTTTATCAAAATAAAAAAATATTGATTTTTTACCCCTTTCGAGGAGGTTAAAATTTTGAAATTGAGATTTCATCAACATTTTCTACCGGCCATAACAACTGCTGTGTTCAACCGATTGCAATATTAATAGCATCACTAGAATCAGCATACATTCTGCTTTTTATCCATGCCTATAACATTGGATTTACTCCCGATTTTAGTGGACAAAAACTGATGTGAATGAAAAAATCCAAGGTCAGTTATAACTTGAGATATTTCAATAAGAGGAAATCCTACAACCTCCGGATTTGGGCTAAACTATGCAGTTTTAAGGCTTCTAGATGACCTTAAAACTTTGTCTTAATTGGTTGCGAAATATGTGAGATAGCGCAAATCATTTACATTTTTTCAGAAATTGACAGCCCCTTGCCTTCTAAAATCCTACAAAATTTTAAAGGTAAAAAAAAATTATTTTTGATTTCGACAAAATTAAGTTTCTACATGTTTTTTGAGATGAGGAATCTGAAAATAATATCAGTTTTTAGTTAAAAAATTTTCCTCACCTATATTATATAAATATAGGTTTTTAAATTAAAATATAGGTTATATTTAATAGGTTATATTAAATTTAATATAGGTTATTAAAATTAAAAAATAGGTCCCTACTACCCACACACAAATCGGCATTCAAATCTGTGAGTTACAACTGCAAACGTCCCCTTGTAAGTGAAAATCAACAGATTTTATTATTGCTAAACCTTGCTGGAACTATAAAGATGACGTGGTTAACATTTGGTATGGATTGGTTCAGTAGTTTTTGGCAGTTAGTGATCACAAAAAAAAAAAATGGCGTGTCCTTTTATATAACAGAATTTAATCGCATTTAAATAAAAAATTCCGAAAGAAGTGGCAATTAATTCATCAATTTTGATCATGATTGTACATTGTAAAAATATGCCGACCGATTTAAAATAGTAATGATATATTCAAGTAATCGATTTTTAATCGATCATTATGACAACTTATAAAGGATTTATTAGGTTTTTTAACCTTGTAAAAGCTACGAGTTTTCCACATTCTACACTTAACACTCTACAGGAAGAAATTAAAACAGTCAATATTGGCGATTTTCCTTTGTTTTCCTCGAAGTAAGCAAATATTCAGTTTGTTGTCGGCCAGGGACGTCCTTGGAGGCCGAGCTGACACAGGGCTCAGGCTGTCACAATATAAAATAAATTAATTCGTTACGACCAATCGGCAAAATTTTATCTCATTCACTACGGGTATTTCTCTTTTTGATTCAATATTTCTTCTCTTAAAAATTAAGTTTTAAAGGGAATATTTTGTGGTAAAAAGAAGACAATTCATCTTCATTAAAAAAAAAAATAATTAAAAAAAAAAATTAACTTTACGTTCATGAAGGTCCTTGGGAATCTAGAAGTTCATATCTTAATACATATAAATTAGAGATGGGCCGACTGACTTTGGATCTTTGGATGATAAGTAACTAGCCAACTAACTAGTCCGAAGGAATTCGGGTGACATCGCCACTGTTCGAGGCGATTCATTCGTTTGTAGCTTTATGCCCGTCTGTACAAAGATTTTTTTTTTTTTAAAGCAAAAGTCTGCAATTTTCTCTATTTAGTATATTAATTTATTGTGAAATTTGGATTTCAATTTAGTCGAAAACACACAACTTTCTAACATCTATATCTATACTATTATTATACAGGGTATTCAAAAAGAATATCGGATATTTGTTACTTCGATAAAACAAAAAATACTTAAAATAAAAAAAATTTTATTGTTAATTGTTACAATATAAAGTCGAAAATTATTTGGAAAAGACGATGTTATCTAAATGGTGACCGTTATGCTGCTTGCACTCTTCTAATCGGGGACGAAGATTGGCGATCACATACTGACATATAGCTCTCGATATTGCTGCCATTTCTGACATGATCTTTTGCTTCAGTTGCCTCAGGTTCGTCGGATTATTCTCATAGACCTTACTTTAAGGAATCCCCATGCAAAATAGTCAAGTGGACTAAGTTCGGGGCTTCTGGGAGGCCAGTTGATGTTACCTCTGCACGAAATGACTTTACCAAGGAATAATTCGTTAGAAGTTTCCATTGCTTGATTTGATGTATGGCAAGTGGCCCCATCTTAATGAAACCACGTTCTTGAGTTTTTGGGTGTCCAAAAATAGTATCGGGTATTTGTCACTTCGATAAAACAAAAACTACTTCAACAATTTTGACAACATACTCTTCAGTGATGAAGCAAACTTTCATCTGAATGGTGATGTCAATAAACAATATTGTCAATACTGGGCAGAGGAAAATCCGAGACGAAAGCATAAACGACCCCTGCACAGCCGAAAAGTCGTTGTTTGGGCCGCTAAGTCTGCTAAAGGTATAATCGGCCCTTATTTTCATGAAGATCGACGAGGCCGACCACTCAATGTGAATAGTGACCGTTATTGCGATATGCTTCGAAACATTTTGGGTCCAGAGTTACAGTAATTTTACAGGTAGGTTTCAACTTAAGAACGTGGTTTCAACAAGATGAGGCCACGTGCCATGCCTCAAATCAAGCAATGGAAGCTGTTAACGAATTATTTCCTAATAAGGATATCTCGCATAGGGGTAACATCAACTGGCCTCTCATAAGCCCGACTTTAGTCCACTTGACTATTTTGCATGAAGATACCTTAAAAGTAAGGTCTATGAGAATAATCCGACGAACCTGACGCAATTGAAGCAAAACATGAGGTCAGAAATGGCAGCAATATCGACAGGTGCCAGCATGTGATCGCCAATCTTCGTTCCCGATTAGAAGAGTGCCATCAGCATAACGGATACCATTTATATAACATCATCTTTTCCAAATAATTTTCCACTTTTCATTGTAATAATCAACAATAAACGTTTTTTTTATTTTAATTAGTTTTTGTTTTATCGAAGTAACAAATACCCGATACTCTTTTTGGACACCCTGTATAATATTTGTCGCTAAGACTTTTAGTTTTGTAGCAATATTGATCTGATTTAAAAAAACAAAAAAAAAATGGAAAACATAAGAGGATCGATGGTCAAAGGCTTAACCCCTAAAACATTTTCTTTGTTTAGCCGACATGCTCAAAGGGGCTATTTTTAAAACAATATTCTTACGTTATCTATTATATATTTGTCAAATACCACTCACTCATTTAACACGAAATGTCAGAAACCACCGAACGGATTGGAATGAAATTCGATATGTAATAAGATAGCTATGTGTTAGCATGTGATCGCCAATCTTCGTCCCCGATTAGAAGAGTGCCAGCAACATAGCGGTCAACATTTAGATAACATCATATTTTCCAAATAATTTTCCACTTTATATTGTAATAATTAACAATAATCTTTTTTTTTTATTTTAATTAGTTCTTGTTATATCGAAGTAACAAATACCCGATACTCTTTTTGGACACCCGGTAATAAAGGACAAGCCATTTTTTGTTTGTGATCACTAACCGCGAAAACTACTAAACAAATCTGAAACATATTTTAACATCACCTATATAATTAAAGGTAGATTTATCAATAATGAAATTTAAAGATTTTCGATTATATCGCCATAAAAAAGCAATAAATATGTGGTGCACAATGAAGTTTGGTAATCGACCAATAGGTGGCAAACACCATTCGAGAGAGGTTACAAAGGTTCTTCCTTTCCAACGTCGTATCTCCACTTTTAAATTTTTCAAACCAAAGCCGCGCTGTTCGCTCTTCAAGGACACCTCCCCCTTCATATTTAATAATTTCACGAGTTGCTTTTGAGGCTGTGAAAGTTTTTTTCCAGTAATGACTTAAAATTACGAGAATTTCGTAGGACACTGTCGTGTTTCTTCTTTGAAATGAATAACTGAACTGAGGCTTTTTTTTTTTTTTTTTGAAGAAGTCCAGTGTTAGTAAACAAGCTTAGAGAATGCTCTAAAGGGATTATTAAGTATTGGTAAATAATAAATAGCATTAAGATATTGACCGACTTTTGAACTCTGGAATTTGATAAAACAGGTATTTTTTTTATACGTCCTATTAGTATAGATACACTTCAATTGGATTCACCTTTTCTCAAAAATATTTTCTCTTAAATGTACAACAAAGCCACAAGGAAGACAGTCTCGCCTTGACAAAGCTAACTAATTACATAAGACATGACAACTGACAACTAATTGTAAGTTCTCATTTCGATATAACTGGAGAGGACATCCTGGCAGAGGCATTGGGCTGTAAGAACTAGGACAAGTTGCCTGCACCACGGCCGCCGCACTATATACGCAATCTATACGCTTTCCAGAGCACAGCGAACAATATACTCTAGCCTGAAATATCAAATTGTTATAATTAAATTTTACAATATATTTTAAACATAATAGTAAAAAAAAAAAAAAATGACCGTTTTATCAAATTCCAGAGTTCAAAAGTCTGTAAATATCTTAATGCTATTTATTATTTACCTATACTTAATAATTCCTTCAGAGCAATCTTAAAGCTTCTTTCTAACACTGGTCTTCCTCAAAAAAAGCCTCAGTTCAGTTATTTATTTCAAAGGAGAAACATGACAGTGTCCTACGAAATTCTTGTAATTTTATAACATTACTGAAAAAAAAATTTCACGGACGCTTAAGCAACTCGTGAAATTATTAAATATGAAGGGGAAGGTGTCCTTGAAGAGAGCACTGCGCGGCGTTGGTTTGAAAAATTTAGAAGTGGAGATACGACGTTGGAAAGGAAGAAGGGCTCCTGGCGGCCATTAATGGATATTGATGAGGTTCTGAAGGCAGCTGTTGAGTCAAATCTGTCCACAAGTACTAAAAGACCTGTAGACTGGTCCCTCACGAACTTACTCCTCAACAATCAGCAGAAAGGTTTACAGAACTTCATGGGTTTGAACTCCTGCCTCATCCACCATATAGTCCAGACCTCCCACCTTCGGATTGCTACTTGTTTCGATCCATGGCCCATTTTCTTCAAGGGAAAAAATTTGATAATTTTGTGGAAGTTGAAAATGCTGTCCAAGAGTTCTTTGACAGCCATCCCAAGGAATGGTATCTGCGTGGCATCGAGCAATTGGCTAGCAGATGGGTAGTGACGGTAGATAACAATGGACTATACTTTGAGTATTAATTGTATTTTATATCAAAGAAATAATAATACAAATATTTGTTTCAATTATTACAATTAAAGTTTTCAATAAATATTATTCTAGGAATAGGTCCGGAGAATAAAACAGCCAATAAATGATCCCAGCCAATAATTAAAAAAAATAAATAAATAAAAATAATCACCCATATCTGATGAAACAAAAAAAAACTAAAAATAGAGTAAGGATGAGTTGATAAGTCCACGGGAGAAAGGGGGAGAGTTCATTTTTTTCTGAAATGGAATTTTACATTTCAAAATATTCACATTGTCGAGTAGAAAAAGATGGTTAAAGGTATCAGCCGTAAAAGGGTTTTTTAAGTTAGTTACAAGAGGTTGAAGGATATCCATCCAGGGAACAGGGAAGAAAAGGGGAACATCCAGGTCTCTTCTCCTTCCTTCTCAGTTTAAATATATATATAAGTTATCTTCAATTTAAAAGTAAAGACTTTTTTTTCAAAAAAAGAAGTTTATTCAATAAAAGTTACAATATCAGAAAGAAGAGTGGCGTGGAGACGGCTCTGGATGTACTGAGAGAGAATTACAAAATTTCTTGAGGTTTATAAAGGGTTACAATGGCTTCTTCTAGGAAGCTTTATGCTAACATTACAGTTCACAGGAGAGCAAGTTCCCACGAGGGGTTTCTAAGAAATAGATTACAATGGTTAGGAGTCAAAGCTTAAAATTAAAAATATCTAAGGAAAAATATATAGTGTAACTCCTCCCCACCTAGATACGAATTTCACTGCTTTGGGTGAAATGAGTTACAATTCTAGTTTTGTAAAAATAATAAATAAAAGTTACAAAGGTTAATATAAAGATGATAATACAAATAAAAATTATCCACAAAATAATTATGTGTAGAGTGTTAGAGTTATAGGTATGTTTTGTTGATACAAGATGTGAAGGATGTGAGGTTTGTAATTCATGAAATTTTAAATTTTTAATTTCTAATGTAGTGTTTAAAAAGCTGTGAGGCTTGAATATTTAAAGTTTGTTTATCAAACAATGTTAGAGAACCATGAGTTTGACTGGATGAAAATACAGTTTTATTATGATACAAAATTGAATTAAAGTTTGTTTTAACTAAATAAATTCCTGTCATATGATAGTTTACTGTTTCTTTTTCTTGTTGAACTTGAAGATCATCCGGGTTGTAAAATGCTATGAGAATGTAGCGTGTTCCTGGGATTTCTTCGATGTGGTTTTCTTCTTGATGTAGACGTGTGTAAAGACAATTTACACTGGATGATTTTTGTAAAATATCTTGAATACATAAGTCATCGTGGTGAGATAAGTCAGCTGTATGACAGTGGTGAATGCTGTTTCTTTTGATACATTGATGATTAAGAAATTTAAAGTTGTTATTAATATTTAAGAGATATTTGAACTTTGGAATTATTGTTATGATTTCATCCTTTACAATAGATGGAATGGGGTATAAATTATACAAACTATAAACAGTTTCTTCAAAAATTGGAAGTGCTAAAGTATAAATAATCTCATTTTCATGCAAAGCACATTGTACAGATATTGTGCGTTCTATATCTAGGATAAATTTAAATTGAAATGGATAAAGAAATTTGTTATTGTAATGTGGAGCTATCTTTTCTAATTCTTGAAACAATGTTTTTGTATTAATTATAGCTGGATGTAGAATATTTAATTTACAAAAGGTTAAAGAAGTTTCTATATCAGAAATAGTAGTAGAAATTAAAGAGAAAATAAGTTGGATGTGATCTAATAATTCTTTAATTGTTAACAAGTTAACTACGGTCCTATATCATTAATTTTTCGTGCAATATGCAGCGTATTCTCTTGTATGGTTTTAATAGTATTTATTAAATTGACTAATTAAATCACTGTTTATCGAATATTGGTTATGTAAATTAAATTAAATTATTATTAAATTATCATTATTAAATTAAAATTAAATTATAAAAATTAAAGTCTAATCATTTAATTATACTATTTTATTGTATAAAATATTTTCCATAATTTGGCTTATAATGCCATCTCTTAAACTAGGAAGAGTTCATATTCCTTGAACTCGTTATGTTGTTTATCAACAATAATTATTCTTTTTATCATTCTTTATTTTTTATTATTGTTATATAGTTTTTTTAACTGCCATCTTTTCACATCAATATAAGTCGTATCCATACCTTATTGTGTATATTGAATTATTTCTAATGCTCTTTTTTTTTTTTTATTATTGTTATATAGTTTGGGCTTTTAACTGCCATCTTTTCACATCAATATAAGTCGTATCCAGCGACCTTATTGTGTATATTAAATTGTTATTTATATTAAATTATTTCTTATGCTTTTTATTTTAAAGAAAAATAAAATTATTTTAAAGCAAAAAAAAAAATTATTTACTAATATTTAAAAAAAATTAGTTTTAAATAAACATAATTATTATAGCTTGTAATTATAGCTTGTCTTAAGCGAAAGAATGTGTCCGGTGCGAGTGCTTTATCTCAGTTCTAAGAATGCTGACTCGGTCCAGCTCTTTCATCTGGGGGTCTACCAACATGGTACGTTTGTCTTTTCTTCAGCGGTCGTTTTATATTTTTTAAATGAATTTTTTCTCGCGTGTTATAATGTTTTTTATCAATTACAGCGGTTTTACTATGTTTAATTTTTTTTTTAATCTTTTCCTTTTTAAATTTATTTTTTAATTTTGATTGTTTTTGCCTATTAGCTACAAATACTGTTTCCGGGATTTCGTTTGGCAATTCTTCGCGATTTTTATTCATCCTGGTTATATATTTTTCTTTTGCTACCTGATTCCTATGATTTATTTGTTCATGCAAAATTTTTACTCTTTCTTTATGTTTTGCAACATAATCATTTATGATTTGATTATTGAGATCTATTGCAACGGGCGAGTCTATATCTAAATGTCCAGATATTATTTCGATTGGCTTTAGTTGTGTGATGGAATGAATAGTGTTGTTATACGCGAGTACGGCATATTTAATTTTTTTTTCCATTGCGTCTTTTTTGAATTCGTCTCTATTATTTAATAACCGTAAATGTTCTATTAATGTGCTATGAAATCTTT
The DNA here is from genome assembly GCA_003667255.2 of Euschistus heros. Lineage (NCBI taxonomy): Eukaryota > Metazoa > Arthropoda > Insecta > Hemiptera > Pentatomidae > Euschistus > Euschistus heros. Next base: position 17,169 of record RCWM02001281.1, on the reverse strand, counting down.
CAATGGGTCCGTTTGATTGAGGTGATTGAGTAGCTGTATAATGTAGTTGGATTCTGTGTAATTTTAATAAATCGGATAATAATGAGTTTCTAAATTCTAAACCGTTATCTGTTATTATTTGTTTTGGTAACCCGTGATGAGAAAAATGAGAAATTAATTTATTAACGACTTCAGTTGCTTGACCATTTTTTAATTTATAAACTTGCGCAAATTTTGAAAAGGAGTCGATTAGAGTTAAATATTTTTTGTTTTCTAGTGTGATTGTATCCATGTGAACTATTTCAAATGGTTTAGATGGTGTTTGAGTAACGTTATATTGGAGTTTTAAAGGATTCCGATCATATTTTGATACCGTACAAATTTCGCAATTATTAATTTGAATTCGAATTAAGTTTTTCATATTAGGCCAATAATACAATCTTTTTATTCGATTAAATGTTTCCTCCGAACCGCGGTGGTTTGTTTTGCCAATGTGGTAATCATTTATTAAACTATTTTGTTCATCAGGATCTTGAATATCGATTAATCTACTTGTAGTTTTTACAAAATTTAATTCCGAATGTTTAAAATTTTTACCATTGTTTTCATAAAATTGGGTATAAAAATCAGTTTCAAAGAATAAATAATATTTAACTTTTGGTTCAACGAATTCTTTAATTAATTTTATTATATCTTGTTCGAAATTTTCCTTTGATATCTGAGCGATAATTCTGTTTTTAGTATTATTAAACAGTTTTTCGATTTTGGGTTTCGCGGGATTAATATCAACTAAATTTAAAATAATCTGATTTTTTCCTAAATTTACTGGAGAGTCTGCTATTGGTATTTCGATTATTGTATTTCCTAAAGTATTAGAGTGAACGGAATTTGTTTCAGATTCTTCTGTTATATTATCTAAATTTTCATTTTCATCAAAATTTACGATAAGAGATGCATTTTCCGATGTTTCATTTTCGCGGTAAAATTGTTCTATTAAATCATTAATAATAGTATCAGGGTCTTCAGATTCTGTTAAATTAATTTCTACTCGCGATAGTGCGTCAGCGACTTTGTTTTCATGACCTTTCTTATATTTTATTTCAAAATTAAATTCTTCGAGTTTTAGTTTCCAACGATATAATTTTGAGTTTGGATCTTTTAATGATTGTAACCACTGAAGTGGTTTGTGATCCGTTTGAATGATAAATTTTCTGCCATAAAGATATGGTCGGAAATATTTGGTAGCCCAAACAATAGCTAGAAGTTCGCGTTCAATAGTGGACAGTTTTGATTCACTTTCGTTTAAAGTACGGCTCGCGTAAGCTATCGGAAGATCTCGTCCTCCGTGCGTCTGTGACAATACAGCGCCCAAGGCTACGTTTGATGCATCTGTCGTTAAACAAAATGTTTTGTTGAAGTCCGGATATTGCAGGATGGGATTATTAATCAAAATATTTTTACTGGTTTCAAAACTATCTAAATAATTTTTATCCGCGATGTTAATTTTCGATCCTTTTTTTAAACATTGGGTCAAAGGTTTTGTGAGGTGTGCAAAATTTGGAATAAAACGGCGATAATATCCTAGTAGTCCAAGGAAAGCTTTAATTTGTTTAGTAGTCTTCGGTATGGGATAATTTTTTATAGCAAGGATTTTATTAGGGTTTGGTTTTACTCCGTTTGATGTGACGAGATGTCCTAAATATTCTATTTCCTTTTTTAGAAATTCGGTTTTATCGGGCTGAATTTTTAAGTTAGATTCTCTTAGTTTTTTAAAAACTTGCTTTAAAATTGATAAATGCTCCTGAAGGGACGTACTGTAAATTATTATATCATCTAAATAGGCAACACAATTTGGAACGCCCATGAGTATGTTGTTAATCACTCTCATAAATGTTGGTGGACTATTTTTTAATCCAAAAGGTAACCTTAGGAACTCGTAATGACCGTTTACGGTTGAGAATGCTGTTTTAGGGATACTCTCTTCATCCAATAAAATTTGATGAAACGAACTTGTTAGGTCGATTGTTGAAAAGTAACTGCTTTTGCCTAATTTATCCAGCAGTTCGGTTATATGCGGAATAGGATACTTATCATCGACCGTTTTCTCATTTTAATTTCCTATAATCAATTACTATTCTCCACTTTTGTATTCCCGATTGGTCTAATTTTTTTGGAACTACCCAAATTGGACTATTGTAAGGTGAAAAAGAAGGGCGAATGATTTGTTGCTCTAGCATTTCGTCAATTTGTCTTTTCACTTCGTTTTGAAATATTTGAGGATATCGGTAATTTTTTAGTATAGACTGGGATCTCGTCTTTAGTTAGGATTTTATGTTTGATTTGCGTATTTGCAGTTAGTGGAGTACCTTTTAAATAAAATAGATCAGAATATTGTTTTATTAAATTTTGAATTTCTTTTTTTTCTTCTTCGTTTAAATGGTCCGTGCGAATAAGATTTTTGACTTCATTGAAATCTGATTCTTTTGTTTTAATTAAATTTATATTATGAGATTCGTTATTTTTAAAAATTCTGATTGGTTTCACAAGGATTGGGGTTTTAATAGTTAATCTAAATGACCGATCCGAATTATTTTTTACCGTACATATAGCTTCGTTATTTTTAATTGAAATTAAACCTTCATGAATTTTAAGACAATTATTGAAATCGGTATGAGGAATGATTCCTTCTCCATTTGAGATATTTTTGATTGGAATTTTGATTACGGTTTCAGAATCGTTGTTTAAGATGTAAGTATATTCAGATTGAGGGGGTCTGTTGTCATAATGAATTGTTAAATTGCCAAAAGGTGTGATTAGTATATCATTTACTAAATCAATTTTCGCACCTAATAATTTAAGACTGTCTGTTCCAAACAATAAATCGAATTTAGGATGGAAGTCAAAAATGCCAAATTTCAGGGGAGTTTTGGTGTTGGGAAATAATTTAGATGAATCTACATTAGCGTTAAAATTTTGTATAGAAGAACCGTGCGCGCTAGTAAGTTTAAATGGTTCGTGAGTAATGTTATTAAAAAAAATATTTATTTGCTACAAGGACGGATACAAGCGATTTTGTGCACGCAGTGTCTATTAGAATTTTTAAGTTTGACTTTGGTGGAATTATATATGGAAGAGCACTAAAACGGGTTAAATTAAATAGGTCTATTACGTCCATGGTTCCTGTGCTAGGCTGGGATCTAAAAAATTACTTTGATCACTATCCAGATTATTTTGATCAGTGTATTGTTGATTTTCTTGATGATCGTCTGGAAATGATACAGTGGGATAGTCGGGTGGTTGAGCATTTGGTAATTCAGTAATTTGGGATTCACTTACGGACTGTTCCGAGTTTAGATTATGAAGTTCTTCAATTTCTAGGTTTGGGTTTTTCCGAACTGGGGTATTGAGAAAAGATTTAAATTTTACACTTTGATCAGGTTGTCTCTGATATTGGGAATTACTTCTATAATTACTATTGACACTCATAGGGGTTGACTGATTAGGTTGTTGGGGTCTATATTGATGATATTGGTGTGGTATATATTGATTAGGTTGTTGGGGTCTATATTGATTAGGTTGTTGGGGTCTATACTGATTAGGTTGTTGGGGTCTATACTGATTTGAGATTACATTTTTAGCAGGTTGAATTGCTTTGTACTGGTTTACTGGGAAATAGTTTATAAATTGTTGGCGATTTTTGTGTATTGGTTTGTTATGGTTTTGGTGTGGGCGATAAGTGTCGATGACAAATTGAAAATCGTTCGTTAGCATGTTTATTGCCTGATTTAGGTCTATCGGATTTTTGGTTCTCATGAAAGAGCCAAGCGGTTCTTTCAGTCCTTTTAACAAAACTCTTAGTGCTAATTTTTCGATATATTTCGTGAGGACTAACGCCTCCATCGGCATTTCGCTCCTTAAATAACTAATTTGCAACTGTAATGTTTTTTGTATTTTATTATAAAATTCGAAAGGGGTTTCGTTGCCTTGTTTCATTCCCGCCATTTCAATATTTAGAGTGTACGCGTCGCGTTTGTCGGCGTACCCTTGTTTTAACGCATTTTTAATATCGTCCCAGGTATTGATATATTTACTATTAACCATGTCGGCGGCAGCTCCTTTAATTTTAGCACGAATTGATCCTATTAAATAATCGTTTTGGAAATCGGCAGTATTTTCGTGATTATAAAATTTGTTTATTAATTTATCAGAAATTTCTAGAAATCGCGTTAGTGACATAGGGTCACCATGGAAATCAGGTATCATCTCTAGATACTCTTTCTTTAATGTGGGAGGTGCCATTTTTATAAAATATTTAATATAACAAACAAAAAATAAAATGAGATAGTATGCAATGAAATTAAAATAATATGAAATGAAAATTAAATTTATCCTTAATATACAGTAACTTAATATTTAACTTAATATTAAATAAAAAATTATATTTTAAATAACAAAATATTTCTTTATAGTTATAGTAATGAAATCATAACCTTTTCTTTAAAAATAGAATAGATTTTATTCAAAATTATTAAATTGAAAAATAAAAAAAAAAGTTTAATATTGAGATAATATCTCTTAAATAAAAAAAAATCACTTACACTAAGATGACTTCGATAGTCAGATCCATGCCAGTTTAACGTCTCGTCTTCCTCTGAATGGACTCGTCAGCAAACAGTTGATACTGATCCTTGATATGCCCTCAAGTTTGACGATGTCCTACCGACTGCGCCAGTTATCTTCAATTTAAAAGTAAAGACTTTTTTAAAAAAGAAGTTTATTCAATAAAAGTTACAATATCAGAAAGAAGAGTGGCGTGGAGACGGCTCTGGATGTACTGAGAGAGAATTACAAAATTTCTTGAGGTTTATAAAGGGTTACAATGGCTTCTTCTAGGAAGCTTTATGCTAACATTACAGTTCACAGGAGAGCAAGTTCCCACGAGGGGTTTCTAAGAAATAGATTACAATGGTTAGGAGTCAAAGCTTAAAATTAAAAATATCTAAGGAAAAATATATAGTGTAACTTATATATATATATATATATATATATATATATATATATATAATAGAATATATATATATATAAAGCAATGGCGGAAGTTATCCTTCGCATAATTTAAAAACCGTTAAAACAGCATCCTTAAGGACGAAAACTAATTCTAATTGTAGATGGAGAGAGTGGCCCGTCAGATCCTGGCAGATCTGTAAAACAGAAATTTATCCATATATCTTTTCTTTTTTTTATTTTACCTAATTTATGATATTTACAACTGTATACAATATAAAAATATAATACATCAAGTAAATATGATGATCATGATAAAAAAAAACGCATCACTTGCTTTTAAAGCAACTACCCATTGGTAGTACTAATAAAGGTTCTATATAATGGAGTACTATATTAGAAGGTCCTGAGGCCATCTTCTTTTCAGGCGCCTCGGAGAACTATTTGGAAGCAAGCTGTGATACTAATAGATTTGAATGGTCTTAGAGTTATTTTTATTTATTACACGCGAATTGACCACTTAGGAACGCGCTACAAAATTATTTCTCTTATCCTTTTCCATTGCCTATAGTTTATTCTGCCTCCAGTACTCCTTCATGCGTTCACTGGCCTGCTTCTTTTGATCTGTCGTCCACCTTCTCTTAGGTCTTCCTTGAACTTGAAACCCCTCCACTCTACTCCCAAACGTACCTCTTTCTAAAATTTTTGGACTCTGTAATGTTCAACTGTTCTAGGTCTGAACTAACTTCCTTAATCCACGCTGTAGTGGTCTTCTTCCAGAGGTAGTCGTCCGAGAAGGTCTTATCTTCCGCATTGTCTCTGAGATTCTTTTCACATTCTGATAGAATTCTTTGCTGCTTCTCAGTTTCCATCCATCCTCAGCCTCTACTGCACCCACGATCTTCCTTAAAATTATATTTTCTAAGACTTCTCGAGGCTATAGTCCATCCATAGGCATTCACTGGCGTAGAGACTTATTTATTTTTTTTTTTTATTATTATTATTTTTTAATTCATTCTAAGCATTTATTAATTGCATCCTATGCATTATGTTTTGCAATAAAAAATTTATTTTAAACTGATGTATTAAGAATCGATTTATATATAATGAAAAATGAAATGAAATGAAAATGAAAAGAAAACTTTATTCTGGGACATATTGTCCCCTAATAATAACAGACATGTATAATAAGTTGCACAATAGTCTGGCTATCTAAACTTCAAATAAAGATATTAATATGTATAAAAGTTAATATGTGAATATACAATTGAAAATAGAACTTTGTGATAAATATATACATGAAACAAGAAGAGAGAGAGAAAAAAAAGTAGGAGAAAAAAAAAAATATATAATAACAATATGCTAATAGATAATTACAATGCGTTCAGAAATATAAAAAAATAAAATGAATATAGTGAAAAGAAAGGAAAAGATATATAGAGAAGAAAAATAATAAGACCTATTTGAATGATAATACGACAAAATATTTACAAATAACTAAAAGGTAATATATATACGATAGCACTTTATCAGTTAGAAGAAAAAGGAAAGAAATAATAATAATAATTTATATGAGAAAAAACAAAAGAAAAACAATTGTTGAAGAAACGAATGTCGAAAACAGAACGAATTTAAATTTATACTTATTGAAGTAAACTCATCGGCATCGGATATGCTTAATTTGATTAACTGACTTTCAATTATCACTAATATTGGCGGGCTGTAACTGGGATTTAAGGAGATATCGGAATAGGAGAGTTTTGAATGAGTTTAAGGAAGAAGCATGTTCAATTTCAGGAGGGATCGAGTTCCAGAGGGTAGTGGATCGAGCTTGGAAGGAGTGTTGGTATAATGCTGTTCGGTGGAAAGGAGTATATAGGTCAGAGGAACGTGATCTTGTTGTGAGTTGGGAGTGGACGGAAGACTTGAATATCAATAGGTTTTAGATATAGGGTGGACGATGGTTATTAATGGCATGGTACAGGAAGGTGCCCAGAAAATATTGTCTACGGGAGGATGGATTGAGCCACTCCAGGGCAGTGTATAGGTGAGATACAAGGGAACGTCTCGGGGTTCCGAATACAAATCCGATAAAACTGTTCATGATGCGTTGTAATCTGTCCCGGAGACCCAACGAGAGGCCCCCATACACCACACGCCCATAGTCAAACTAAGGAAAAATGAATGAATCATATGAATCGTTACTATATATATACATATACTTTTTTTTTAATAATGGAACTTTTTTTCTTTTCGGTGGAATGATGTGCCATTTGAAGTGATGTAAGTGGGACGGCCAATGTCGCAAGATGTTGGGAAGGTCCGGTCAGGCTGTCGTCCTGTCCTAATGGAATGTCTGTCCTCTACCTTCTCTGTCTCTCTTCTTCTTTGTCTTCTTTCATTGTGCTTTTATTATTATACACTTACGAATATTATTTATTTATATGAAAGACTATATTAATTTTTTTTCTTTTTACACGAAATAACTAAATTTATATTTTAATTGAATAAAAAATTTCAAAACATGCACTTTTCACTGTACCTGCTAGGGTTGGGCGATAGTCGATAGTTAGCACTCGATATGCTGATACTATCGGTTGAGAACTATCGACTGCTATCGATAGTTTTTCGATAGTTGTTTCCTTTTTTTTCCAAAGCTATTCAATAAAGAATTTCAACTAATTTAATTAAATTAAATTATCTACTCACTATCTGAAATTCGCAGGATTATAAATTATAAGATTATATCATAAAGATGAGAGAAAAAAATTAATTTATTTGAATTTTAAAAAAGGTATTTACAATTTACATGGTTACAATAATAATGAACAGATCAAATCTTCAGAAAAGAAAAATAACGAAATAGTTAATTTCAAGAGTCAAATGCGCTCCTTGAGCCACATATTTCCCGAAATTAAAACTAGCATTTCTGCTTTCCTTTGGCTTAATCTATGAGAAAACCCTTGAGCTCTAGGAATTCCGAATTCAACTTCAAAAGAACTCGACACTAGGCAGAGACAGATCAGCATAATTCCGAGATTTTCAAAACTTAAAATTAGTAAAAAAAAAAAAAAGACCTATCGATAGTCGGCACTATCGATAGGCATGACCTATCGTTATATCGATAGTAACTATCGACTATCGCCCTACCCTAGTACCTGCAAGTATTACTATGGCAGATAATAAAGTATAATAGAATCAAATATAACTTTAAGTACTTACAACATTGGTTGTTATTAATGATAACGTCTTTGAATACCTGTAAAGGAAAAACACTAAAATTAATTCCAACAAACATTTTAATTTATTACATATATTTATGTTGTATGCTATAATTAAATTTTAAAAGACCAAAAGTTGTATATGATCGAACCTCAAGCTAGAAATGAGTCGATAGCAAAATATCGATTCCTAATACCAATAATAGGAAAGCCACTATCGCTACTTATACCTCCAGTTGAACTTTTTTTTAAAAGTAAACAGCAATCAACAAAAAAAAAAAAAAAAAAAAAAAAAAATAATACTCCATTTAGAAAACAATAAAAATTTAAGGAATAAATTATTGAACATTAAATATCAAAATCCAGGCATTCGGGTAAAGTTTATTTCTTTGCGGTCGACCGTTGTTTCAGCACTTAAATCTCAAAGCAGATTATATTATATATATATTTTAAATACGAGGTTCACAATCCGAAAACATTTATAAACGAAATGACTACATTACAAACAAAACTCAGAGAAAGCTAAAAAATAATTGGTCTCGGTATCTCCTTGATTAAGTAAAAAAGGTGCCGATGGGATCTGATCCTCTTCAATCCTTACCTGCATTTAATCAAATTTCCTGGTTGTCAGTATTATATTTCACAAGTATGAATAAACTTACAAAACAAAAAAATAAATAAAATAAAAATATGAGGTTAAAAAAACAATTGAAGTAGTCAAACATCTAGAGATCACTTTTGTAAATAATTAATTTTTTTTTACTAAAACACTTCTAATACATTCTGTATAAAGTAAATAAAAATAGCAAAAATAAGAGACAAAACATTATATAGGAGGTAAATAACAGAAACAAAAGATAACCTTGAACTTAGTGTGAGTGGTCAAGAAGGGACCTAGTTATAGCCAGCGGATCAATAGCTCTTCAAGACATCAGGAGCTCTCTTCTCGTTCACTGAACGAGCATTCATACGTTCCGTTATTTAGCAGAAAATATCGATTTATTTCATCATTATTTTATATTTTGATTTAAAAATAGAATGCGGGTTACAAGATCGTATATATAATCCTAGTTCTAATGAAAGAAAATTAAAAGACAATTAAATTCTAAATAGCGAACTTTAATAACAGCTATTATTAAATTCATTATACAGGGTATCTCTTGGTATAAAAAAAAATTTGGGTTAAACTAGATCAAAAATGTAGCTAAATGCCGCAAATCTCACCTTTCTATTCCAATCCGTTGCAGATATACGATAAATCAAAGACTTTTTTGAGGAAATCACGTTTTTTCCCATAAAAACTGTAATATCTCCATTTTGTCTAAATATTTTTCAAATTTTGGCCACATTTTCAGATTTAGCATTAAATTTCCTATAAGAACAGAGTACACGTAACCTTGAATTTTACAAACTTGGTATCAAAAGAACAGCTTGATCTTCACCTTATTTGGGGGAAGTCACAATGTCTTATTTACTTCAACGCTCACCGTTTTTCGTAAAAACTATCCACAAAACGTCAAATCTCACAAAAACTTTAATCAGCTTTCGAATGATATGTTAAACGTAATGATTTTGTTTCAATTTCATGAAGATATTTACTTTTGAAACCGAAAAAACATGGTGTTCTCATTTTGTATACAAATCAGTTACTTGTATAAATAAAAGTTTATGACAATCTCTTAATAAAATGTGCATTTTAAACATAATAAACTGTTCATTGGAATAAAAAGCAAAGGAAAAAATGATTGTTTAATAGAAAATAAAGGAAAACTGTCAATAAAGCGACACTACATCAGAGGATATGATATTATTACATTTATTTATTTATTATTATTATTTAGGATTTATTTTATTAGATTTTCAATGTAATGTTTAAAACCCAGTGATAATGAACATAGACCTTAATTTTGCCGTTAGCTTCTGAATGCAGATTGTGTCTAAGAATACTACTTTTTGAAGTGAATTTTATGGGCAGATGAGTCTGTTTTTACAGGGGATGGCATTTCTACCAATCTATGTATATCATTATTATGAATGGTCGAAATGCCTTACCCTGTAAAAATGAGACTCATCTAGCCGTAAATCACATAGTAAATAAATAAATGTAATAACATAAGATCCTCTGATCTGGTGTCGCTTTATTGACAGTTTTCCTTTATTTTCTATTAAACAATCATTTTTTTCTTTGCTTTTTATTCCAATGAACAGTTTATTATGTTTAAAATGCACATTTCTATTAAGGGATTGTCATAATGTTTTATTTACCCAAGTAACTGATTTGTATACAAAATGAGAACACCATGTTTTTTTTCGGTTTCAAAAGTAAATATCTTCATGAAATTGAAACAAAATCATTACGTTTAACATATCATTCGAAAGCTGATTAAAGTTTTTGTGAGATTTGACGTTTTGTGGATAGTTTTTACGAAAAACGGTGAGCGTTGAAGTAAATAAGACATTGTGACTTCCCCCAAATAAGGTGAAGATCAAGCTGTTCTTTTGATACCAAGTTTGTAAAATTCAAGGTTACGTTTACTCTGTTCTTATAGGAAATTTAATGCTAAATCTAAAAATGTGGCCAAAATGTGAAAAATATTTGGACAAAATGGAGATATTACAGTTTTCATGGGAAAAAAAAAAAAAAAAAAAACGATTTCCTCAAAAAAAGTCTTTGATTTATCGTATATCTGCAACGGATTGGAATAGAAAGGTGAGATTTGCGGCATTTAGCTATATTTTTGATCTAGTTTAACCCATTTTTTTTTTTTTTTACACAACGAGATACTCACCCTGTATAATATTCGAGTTCAAGATCAGTGACGAATCGTTTAAGGCCCATGAATGTAACCTATGAGGGCCAATGTCAAACTATCGAAACGAAGGTCACCCATCCATGTTCTGATTATTTTCTATGCTTCTAAGTATAAAGTATATTTAACACGCTCTGGCTGCAGCTGTACAATAATCACCGACTACAGAAGCAGGCCCATCTCTACAAATGACCTTTCCTTTAAGTCGGTAACCTCTACTAGAAACTTCGTGTCCTACGGTATCCTTTAATAATATTCAATATTATTAAATATCGATAATAAAATCGAGAATTTTTTTTTAATTTAGAAATCAATTTCTTCACTCGATGTTTAATAAACTTTGAGAGACCTAAGGCGATTTGGAATGTGTTAGCTATTTACACTTAAGTTGAGAGAGCCATTACCCAGCCGAGAAAGTTACTCCTACCAGCCTTCTTGATTAGGTTTTCAAGGATATCTTGATCAGAAAGAGAAGAAAATGTTGCAAGTAGGCGAAAAAAAAAAAAAAAAAAAAAGAAAAGTAGAGGATGAATGTTGAAACGGTACGGATATCTGGTCCCGGGGAAGCTGCGATTCCTGACAAGATATAGTTGTTATTAGTATGAGAAACTAATATATAGCAAAACTATAATGGAGATAATAAAATAAAAAGTATTAAAATATACTTACTAGGGATGAATCGATTCTAAATGTCGATTCTCTATTCCATCGATTATAGAGAAAATAATCGGTATTGAGAATCGATGACCCAAAGTCGATTCTTAAGAACCGATGATACTGATAAAGATACTACTACTGTAATACATAATTATGCAATTATACATGCATCATCGACTCTTCTTTACGATAAAAAAAATAAAAAATAGTTAATTTTAAAATATATATTTTATATCATATAATAAGAGAACAATTTTTCATATTTCCACTTGGTCAACACTGCTCGGTAATGAATTGTAATTTAAAAAAAAAAAAATCAAGCAATGCTACCCAAACGTCATATTGTTAAACATATGTATTCACTATTTAGTCCATTCAATAAACACATTGTAGAGTGCATGTAATATGCGAAAATTTTTGACTTCATAGCTTCGTTAGGAATAGTTATAAGACAAACATACTAAAAGTCCTCACTCCTGGGGGGTGAGCTAACGGTGGGGAGGGAAGGGAGAAGGTCCCATTTTTGGTCTTTCGATCATATCTCGAAAACGGTTGACTCAAGAAAAATGTGCTAGAATTAAAAGTTAAAGCTGATTCAATTTCCAATAAAATTGTCTTTATACATGTTTATCGTACTTTCAACGGTTTTCGAGATATACGTTATTAAAAACCGATAATGTTCACCTAAATTTTTGACAAACGTTTGTTTTACTTTAAGTGCCAGAAACGTATATATAAAATTAAAGTATATTTAATGCTCTATAATTTTGATTTTGACGATTGTTTTGAGAAACGATCTTGGTTGGCACTATGGTAGAAGCAAATGTCTGACAAAAAATGAGGTAAAATTTGTTTGTTTATTTCAGGGTTTGAAATCAATAATTATATTTTCCAAAAAAATCATACAATAATTATCAATATTATCATTATAAATCATTCCTGATTTATAAATAAAAGTTTCAATTGATTTTTAATGTTTATTGATCTGATTGAAAATTATGATCAAACTCACTGAGTGATACGGTATTGCATAAATAATAATCATTAAATTGCGATAAAAAAAAAAAATATCGATCAGAAAATAAAAATCACCTATTACACACAAATTGATTAATATGTTTGTATACAAAATACTCTTATATTCAGCTTCTACAATAAGAAGAATTTATCCTTCAAAGCCAAGAGCAGACATTATAATACAGTAATTAAGCCCGTGATACTCTATGGGACCGAGACATCTTACCTCCTAGCATGGAAAAGCTGTTGAAGGTAGAAAGAAAGATACTCGGAATAATCTACGGACTAAGAAAGACATCAGAAGGTTACAGACTAAGGTCCAACAGAGAAATCTATATATATAAAAATGAATGTGTGTGTGTCTGTCTGTTCTCGATAGAATCAAAAACCATACATCCAATCGCCGTGAAAATTTGGGAAGTTATTAAGTATATCCCCGGGAAGGTTTTTGTAAATTTTTATTTATATCAGAGTTGGGGTTCAAGAAATATCCCAAAAATATCAAAATAATATTTATTTTTTATAAATACTACTTTAGTGCAGGTGTTATTAAACAATTACCAATAAAACATATGTTCTAAATTAATCTATATCTCCTTAGTTTTTAGGAAGGTTTTAAGAAGAATAAAATTCCGTAAAACGATTTCAAATTCATTTTGATGTTTCAGGTTTATATGTAGGTATGTTATTAAAACAACATTTAATTCGAAATATTTGTCAAGAGTTTAACCATGAATAAATTGAATAATTAAATTTATACTCATAGAATTTACTTTTATTAAACAAAACTAACCGCGAGAAATACTGAACCAATCTTTACCATATCTAAACTACATCATCTTCTTAGTTGAAAGAAGGTTTAGCAATAAGAAAATTTACATATTATCAATTAAATTGTTGCTAAAAAGAGATAAAAAATGTGGTACGCAGTAAATTTTGAAAATTGACCGATATGTGGCGAGTGCCATTTAAGAGAGGTTATAGCGGTACAGTGTTATATAGAGCTAGAAATTGATAATAAAATTGGTTTAATTCAAATAAATTGTTATAAAAGAAAAGCTATAAATATTTAGTGTGACGTTTGGATACTAGGGATGTTTAATAATCGAACGATAAGTTGTTAGCACCATTCTGCAACAGAGTTTGCAATGGTAAAATTATTAAACCCATCTGTGCCAAATTTTAACTACAAAATTTTCATAGTTCTAGGAAGATTTTAAATAGTATAGTTTACTATAATAATTCTTTAGGTAATAGTCGGCTTACGAGCCACCACCAAGTTTGATCCTTACGCTTCACTTCGAGTTTAAATTTATCGATAGTTCTTTCCTATAACCTCACATGTAAGCAAACATCTACAGGTTCAACTTGGATTGTGTTGTTTAGTTTGTTATATTGATATTTAGTCTTCTTAAATGTAAATAAGTGAAACAGAAGTTAACAAAATGATTTTCATAAAGGATTAAGTGTTTTATCAATTCATGTTTTCTTATTTCCTCTTATCTAATGTGTAAAAGTGTTACAAAACTTAAGAACATTAATTTGTACATGGATTTGGTGTTTTATATATTTTGATTTGTTGTATCAATTTAAGTGATAAAATTTCAGTATACATATTTTTTTGAATGGATTCTTTGTCATCCATAATACTTAATGCCCTAAAGTGAGACAGATTGTATAATTAATTCAATAAAACATAAAGATCTAAAAATAAATGTGAGAAAGTATATCATAGGTTTCATATTTTTTTATTTTCACTTCCCTTAAAAATAATATAGCAGAAATTGACATCCTAACTCTCAACATGGATTCTGTCTTATATTATATAATTCCTTATAACATGGAGAATGGACAGTGTGAAAATAATCATAGATTAAGAGGTGTACTGTTGGTAATAACTATTGGTGTAATTTTATAGATTAGATTAATTTATTTTTTTTTTTAATTTAGAAGCCTGATGATGGATCATTTTCTCCGAAAGATGTAGCTACAAATGTTAAACAAATAGGAGTTATGTTAAATAAATCCTTATTGATTCTGCCTTTATATATTTATAATATCTGTGGCACCTGTGCATAGTGGGCTAAGTATATTGAAGAAACAATGCTCAATTGCATTCTTCAATACAAGACTTTTATAGATAAACAAATTATTCTTAGTTAATCTACTATTAGTAAAGTTCTTTAATTATGAGAGCGGGCGAAGTCGCTACGGGGAAAGCTAGTCTATAATAACAACAAGAGTCTAGAAACCGATATCAAAATAAGAAGACTGAGATTCTACGGGCATATCATGAGGATGAGTCCTGAAAGATTGAACGGGAAAATCTTCCGACATTTCCAACAGCAAAAGAACACATCTGGGTTTTTTAGACAAATTAGAGATGAAATGAATTCAATGGGAATGAAGGATACAGACTGCCAAGATAGGGAAGCATATAGAAAATCATTAAATGACATAAAGGTCTTCGTGGGAAGGGAAAGAATAAGGAGTGGGGCTTGGACAGAGGAAAGAAAAGCCAAACATGCAGAAAGAATGAGGGGAAATGAAGAAGAATCCCAAATCATGATATTCGCGTGGTCTATAAGGCCTTTTCGCGCCCAAAAAAAAAAAAAAAATACTCAAAATACATCTTGGAGATAATTCAAAAATTTAACTTTTTGATTTAGTTTGTTCAAAAATAATGATCACAATTTGATTTTTATCATTTATGATCAATAATAAAAATTATTACATGATTTTAAAAATTCCAGATAAAAATCTTGATCGGATTTAATTTTTATTATTAATTTTTTCAATTATCGATTTCAAACCCTGGTTTATTTTCAAATTACCGATTTTCAATAACTTATATCTTGAAAACCGTTGGAAGTCCGACAAATATCAGTTTTATAGGTACTTTAATTAGCTTTAATGTAGGTTCGTAGCATATGTTTATAGAGCTAACCGTTTTCGAAATATAATCGAAAAACCCAAAGATGGAACCTTCTCCCCTCCCCCTCTACCGTCAGCTGATCCTTCAGGAGCGGGGACTTTTAGTATGTTTACCTTCTAACTACCACTAACGAAGCTATAGAACTGATCATGGATTTATAACATCCTTAGCTAGTTATATTAGTTAAATATAATAAACTCACAGCCAGCTTAATCTGACAATCAAATTGGTGCCATGTTTTAATTTTTTTTTTCTTATCATAACAATCTATTGAAATTTACAACTGTACAAAATATATACATCAAGTATATGTGCTGTTAACTATTACAATAACGTGATAAAACTTGAAAAAAACTACTCATCAGTAGCACATTAATAAAAAATTCTACACTAGAAGGTTTCTGGGCCATTTTCTTTTCAGACGCCTCGGAGGATTATCGGGAATAGTGTGGAAAGCAAGTTGAGAAACTAACGGATTTGAGTGATTATGGAGCTTACTGTGAAAGGATAGGTATCTGGTCTGGGCTAAGTCACTAACTTAATGAACATTAAGGTCTTTATGGATAAGTTTTCACTAGTAGCACTTCAATATAATCTACACTATAAAAGGCCATCTTCTTTTCAGACGCCTCGGAGGATTACCATGAATGGAATAGGAAGCAAGTTGGGAGACTAGTGGATTGGAATGGTTGTGGAACGATAGGTATCTGGTTTGGGCTAACTCAGCAACATATTGAACATTAAGGTCTTTATGGATAAGCTTATTAGAGACAAAGTAAGGGGCAGTTAGGATTTTTCGAAGGATTTCATTAAAAAAATTAAAAAAATAAAAAAAATAAAAAAAAAAAAAAAAAAAATAATAAAAAAATAAAATAAAAAAAAAGAAAAAAGATTCTGTTATTTTGTGTAAGATTCTGGTCTAACATTACAATTATTATAACCTATTGTTTGTTAGTTATTAATAGTTCAACAACCTGTAGGCCTTGAACAAGAGTTACCATTCCCTATAAGTACTAATGTACTTCCACTATCCTACTTCCGTATGCAGAGTCCGTCACCAAGAACCTCCAAAGGAAGCAGAACAATATTCCTTATTATTATATATCGTATCCTATCAGACGACAATGGATTTCATCGAATACAGCTTAGAAGAGTCTAGAACATTCCTTAGAAGGCTTGAAGCCGTCACATCTCTTCACTTGTTCTTCCCCTGTCCTTGGAGGGACGCACCGAGAATGCCAACTCTGAGATCGTATACCGTGTCCATTGTGCTCCTTCTTCTTAGCGGACATTACGATTCCTCCTGCGGTTCGCTCATCCTCAATCAGGAAGGTTTCAAGACCAAGGGCACGCTATTTGGTATAGCGGGAAGAGAAATATCTTCTGCCGTTACCGGGTTGTCTAGACTGTATGAAGGGTGTTAAGATATACGGGAATGGCTAACAAGGGGAGGGCACACTCAGTCTCTCACGCATCTTGTTGGCAATTTTTTTGGAGGTTCCTGTTTAAAAAATATTAGACACTTAATTTTCCGTTCCGACCAATG
>RCWM02001287.1:0-52000 GCA_003667255.2 Euschistus heros | reverse complement strand
ATACATTTATTTTATGTATTAAGTCTGTTAATAATCCTTAATTCCTGCATAATTGCACAAGACACATTTAACAAGTCATCTAATTAAATTGTATTTAATTTTTTCAGGTATGGTTATTCTCTCAACAAATTCTGTCACCCTCTTAAGTGAGTGAGTACTATCAATTTTTGCCATTATTTATATAAACTTTAATTCAGTATTTACCTGTGCTTAAATTATTAATATTCTCATTCATGTATGTAATAAAATATAGATAACATGTTAAAATAAAAACAAACCGGTTAATTTTCTTTGTTTAAAAAATCTATGCTGCATTAAACTATTTTTTGGTGTCCCAATTATTATTAATATGCTTTAAAATTAAAGATATTGTCCAGGTTTTAAAATTAACGAATAATGATTTACTTAAAGACTTTAGCCGGTAAGCTTATATAATGAACACATAATAGAATTTGCTGCCAATAATATAATAGACAAATTCAATAAATTAATTCTTTGAGAAATATTCTTACCGTCTTACAAATATTTTGTTTTCTTTGCATGGTACCCATATATAAGGACTACATGAATTATAACCAAAGTACAAAATTTAGCACTATTTTTTTTTTTTTTTTTTTTTTTTTTAAATAATGTTAGAAAAAAAAAACAATGAAATAACAAAATAAAATAAAGGAAACTAAATACAAAATTAAATCAACTAAATTCAACAAGAAAAGCTTATCTTCCGTATAAATGTCAGTACGTCTGACTTAAATTTTTAAACAAATTTCGTTCTGACTCTAGCTGTGTTCCGTGTTTTAGTATTATACTGATTATTACATTGATTCGTTGTGTTTTAAGTAATTTATATTCACAAAGTATAAGATTTTGATATATAACATTACATTGTATGTTATATTCGATTGTTGCTAACTATTGGATAGCGTTACCGTAAATACTGTCAGAAGTTGTATTGGTTTGTAGTTGTTACTTTGTGTATGTTTGTATGTAATCTGAGTTATAAATCTAAATAAACTAGATGAATATATATAACAAGGAATTACTCTTTATAGTGTTCTGGGATTCCCAACCATAGAAGACTTTTTCAAATTTATTTCTTGGGTATTTCTGTTCATAATTTGTATGCTAAAGTTGGGTGATGAAATATTTATAAATAAATAGTTATTGTTTCATGTTTTGAATGTTTTATTAACAATTTTAATGCAGCTCTTCAAGGGGGAGATAGTGTAAGAGAAGCCATGACATTCATTAAAATCAAGGCTTCCTTTCTTTATTAATAGTCTTCGGAGAAGAGAGAAGATACTTCCTTAGTCCGCCACCTGCTCAGTGTTTTAGGGTTTCTTTCATGTTCATTGATTTCTAAAGTGATAAATCATACACCAGGACTTGTATGGTCTTATTATTATCAATAGTTTTTTGATTAATGCTGTATATGAAATGTTAAATATGAAATCATTTATACAAAAACACACCTACTCACACATGCACCTAGCAATTTTTTATTTTATTTTATGTGTAACTTAATTTCGTTTTGAAGTAATCTGAAATAATAATTACTCATAATGATTACTGAAATAATGATTAGTGTCCATATGTTTTTGGCCTGCCCTAATACCCAACTTTCAATAAGGCCGAGACCTGCCCAGTCATGAACGTTTTCTTTGTATTTAATCTTGAGGGAAACTTGACTGTATCACAATGTTCATGATCGAATAGTCTAACAGTCATTAAATTTAAAAAGTTTAGAGTACTTTTAGGTGGCGTTTGAGGCTAGTCCTTCCCCTTCCCTCATATTCCACTATGATAAAACCGAGTAACAATTCCACCAAAGGCAAAATTTACATATTCGACATAGAAGTTAATGTCTACCACTTTTAGACATTGTAGAGAAATTTGCTGATTGATTTATTGTTAGGAACACAGTTAACCACAAGTGATTTTCATCCCCTTTTTACCGCTTGTGAAACGCTAAAAAAAAGAAGAAAAAAATAATCGGTTTGGAGAAAGAGTACAGAAATTCTCATAGAAGCAGCTTAGCTAAAGCGAAACAGGACTTGATCGAGACATCCATTGGCAAATAATACAGATTAATGAAGGTGGGAATGCAGTATGAATTTGTATATACATTTGCAAATGCATTATCAACAGAAGAGAATTTAATTTTACATTTAAACATTAGTTCATGTAGTAAGTAGAAAAATATCCAGTTGCTTTCCATTTCTAAACTAAAAATATGTTCCGAGCAATTAAAAATTTCTAAAGGAAATATCAGATTGAATAGCTTTGAAATATTTTTTTTATTTTTTATTTATTCAATTCAGAAGTTGGAGAGTGGTAGTAAAAATAATAAAAGAAACAAAATCCAATTAGTTTACAAAAAGTCTTTCTTATATTTGAAGGCTTTGGCCCTCATTAATGAAGTACTCTCAGAATCGGCTTGGTGTTTAAAAGAAACTTAATGTTAAAAATGAAAAACTTACTTTGAATGAAGTTCAAAACGGAACAAAATAAAGGACGCAACCCGAATCAAAGAAAAAAAAAAAGTTTCATTATGCAATAATGGTAGCTTCATTATTTTGGTTTTAGTACAAAGGCACCATATTGTTCAAGTAATTAACGATAGTCATAATTTTACTTTTTTTTACCTAAGCTGAGAGCTGCATTTTTGTTGTTGTTTTATTCAATTATTTTTAACTATAATGAGGTTTAGTTGGCCATAAAGCAATTCAGCAACTCAAAGTCAGAAAAGGCTAAGGTAAAAATCCGACCTAGAGGAGGTGGCTTATTTAGTGGTAGACCCATGGAATGAATTGTTTCCTTTTCACACTTACTAGAATAGCTCGGAAACATGAAAGGTTTTACCTTTAGTTGGAGTAAATGAATACTTAAAATAACCTATATTCAAAGTTTGGGGTTGTTGCTCTCTTAAAAAAGGTTACGAATAATTAGCCTAAAAATACCTTCATCAAATGGGAAAAAAAAAAAAATAAAAACTGGATAAATGGATTTCTTACCAGTTATCAAAGGCGAATACGATTATTCGACTGACAACAGCTTCATGTTTAGATTCTCGATTAAAAAATTATCTTTTTTTTTTTTTTTATAGAATCATTACTTGTTATGAAAAGTGGGTATTGTATGACAATATTCGGCGATCATGCCAACGGTTGTCAGCAGATGAAGAACCAAAACAATTTTTGAAACCTGATCTTCATTCAAAAAGGTATTACTGACTGTTTTTTGGATAAGCAAAGGCATTGTACACCATGAGCTCCTAAGTCGGGGACAAACTATTACTCCAGAGCCCTATTGCGTGATTAGGCCGCTGTCAGTTTAAACCTCGAACATTCCATCTAAATTTAGTAAACAGAAAAAGACCCTTACTCCTTCAAGGCGATGCTCGGCTACATACTGCAAAGTTGACCAGGGATAAGTTAATTGAAATTGATGGAAAACGTTGCCCCACCCACTACATTCTCCCGACCTTTCACCCACTCATTATCACTTTTTCAGATCTTTAAACAACATCCCCCAAACACTCCAATCCCATATCCTAAACCTTCAAGAATGGTGTCAAAAATGGAGAATCAAAATAAATCTCTCCAATGGACCAAATAACCTTAAACCTT
Organism: Euschistus heros; assembly: GCA_003667255.2. Classification (NCBI taxonomy): domain Eukaryota; kingdom Metazoa; phylum Arthropoda; class Insecta; order Hemiptera; family Pentatomidae; genus Euschistus; species Euschistus heros. The sequence continues at coordinate 48,371 of RCWM02001287.1, read as the reverse complement.
CGTCGTAAACCTACTACCTCCTGTCCTACAGTATCCTTTAATGATATTCCACTAATGCCTGTTGAACATATCCGCTACCTAGGACTCCACTTGGACAAACGTCTGACTTGGAATCCAAATACAAGACTAAAACAACAAGAGACTGCCCGTCGTTACAGACTACTTCAATATTTACTAGACAAATGTTCAAAGCTCCCAATTAATTTCAAATGACTCATATACATGACTGTGATTAGACCTATTTGGACATTGAGCTTTGTGTCTCCACTAAACCATCCATTTCATCTCGTATCCAATCCTTGCAATCTAAAATCCTTCGAAAAATTCTTTACTTTGCCACTAATAAACAAAGCCGTAATGATGTTAATGTTCCATAAGTTGCTGATTTAGCCCAAACCGGATACCTATCCTTTCATTTGAGCTCCACGCAAATCCTCTAGTTTCACAACTTGTTTCCACTCGATTCCCGATAATCCTCCGAGGCGTCTGTAAGATCGCCTAGAGACCTTTTAGTGAAAAATTTCTATTGAAGTGCGACTGATGAGTAGTTACTTTCCGGTTTTGACATGTTATTGTAATCATTATCAACACTTTTACTTGATGTATTTATTTTGTACAGTTTTAAATTTTAATAATTGGATATAAAAAAAAATCATTTTTTACCAGCAAAGATCAACTATTAGTTATAAAAAGATAATTGTAATACATATAGTTATCGAATATTTATTTATTCATTGAATTATTTAATTACCCAAAAAATGACAGGACATTTGTAACAACCTTGTAGTAGTATGGATTGTATGGGATTTTTTTTTTCTTGTTGTGATACGTTTATACCATCTTGCATTAGAACAGTGATTATGCTTGATCACAAGACAGTGACTGATCACAAAGATCTAAAAAAAGTGCTTGATTAATTTAAAGTTATAATTTTGTTAAAAGAGAAGACACCAGCTGAGTATATTGGAGCTGACCGCATTCCTTAGAGCCGTAATTTCGTTTAAGAGGAAATTAGTTTACCGCCCGAGTTGGTTTATCAGCTGAAAAATTTAAGATTTCCCCTAAGATGAAGTTTAGCCGAGAGAGGAGTCAGAAGTGATTAATGACTATGAGGGAAAGATAAAATATTTTTGGATTGAGAAAAGATGACTCAATATTGAAGGGGTCGTTGCCGATGGCTTATTAGTCCATCAGTCGGCCGCTCCTTGTTCTCATCCTTCGTTTTATTTCTCCTTTCCTTTCCTCCTCATTCGCCATTTTTAGCCCTGATGACCTAAGCTAAAGGAATTTCCTTATTCGGCCCCTTTGCCCGATGAATCAATAAAATTAATGTGCTCCCCCTTGGCACGGGCGGCTTAAAGAGACCGAATACTCTGCCCATTTGTCACCTTCAGTTAATTTCTTAATAAATCTTTCTTTCCTCCTCGGGGCTCAATCCTCTGAGGGATTTATTCGCAATTATTTGTTTAAATGGGTGTTAATATCTTCAGTCTGTGATTAAATACAATTTAGATAGCTCGATTAATGCTTAGTTGTTCAAAGCCTATTAATTAAGCGATAATGAAAGGGGTAATGATTGATTAGAAGTATATATATATATATATATATATATATATATATATATATATATATATATATATATATATACATACATAGGTTTCCTATGTTTTGAGGGTGCTGAAATGGAATTCTAGAGCTAACAAATTTTTACTATCCCATTTTACAGTGTAAAAGTTAAACTTTTTCAAGTAAAGTGCATTCAATATATTTTTTAACAAGAACCAACTTCGGATTCGAATTCATCATTCAAAAACAACTCCTAAATACGAAATTTAATCCAAATAGAAAAATAAAAATTCGTAAGCTTCAAACTTTAGACGGTTTAAACGTATCTACTCTATTTTTTTACAGGGTAGTAATACGCTTGAAATGTCTTTGGTTTCATCATCCCATCTGGATTCATACTCAACTTAAAAATCAAAATGTTTTTCGGATTTCCAATTTTTTTAATAGCTTTTTGTTCATCGAATTTTACATTTATATACATCAAAAGAAAGCTGAGGCTCTCCTCTTTTCGACGATGTCAACAAGTGAATTGCGTGACAAAGTAGTGGCGATTTATAGGTAAGTAACCAATAATCGGTTTTAAAAATTTCATTTTCCTAGAAGAGCGTCAAAAAAATGATATTTTTTTGTTTTTTATGAATAAGCTTATTATTTTTTTATGGCTCAAGAAATGTTTGATATTTTCAAAAAAATAATTCTAGAAATCTGATAGTAAACAAAATGTCAATGTATTCATGGGTATAAAAAGGTTTTATTTAAATTAATATACGGCAGTAATAATGCTGTTAATTTATTCTGGAATATGCCCCTTTTGAATAATTAAACAATTAACATTATGTGGCCTTTGGAGCTTTGAATAAAAAACAAAACAAGACAAATAAAAATGTTATTTAATTAATAAATAACTTAAAAGCTTCCATTAAACCTAAAAAGGAAATTTTTTTTTTTTTAATAAACATTTATTGAGTAATTACTACAATCTGACACACATGTGAGCAAAAAGTTATATTGATGTCTTCATGATAAAAACAAAACAAAACAAAAAACATCAAAAATAATTTATTTACTGTATTTTTATTGGTGTTTCTGCAACATCACCAAATAAATTAAGTATTTCTCCCTTTGAGTCAAATTACTCATTTTATTAAAGGGTTTTTTTTTTTTTTTAAATCAATGGTTGAGTGTTTTTATTTTAATTTTTTAGATCCTTCTTGTTTTTTATTTTTTTATTTTATGAATTATATTGAAGTTTTCAAGTTTTTACTTATGAGCTAATATATATAGTTTTTAACATATATTTATATTATCCACACCTGCCACTCAAACCGCTACAATCAGCGGATGTTATATCAAATGGAAAAAAAAATAGGCATGTGAGGCATTGCGGAGTTGAATTTACTGATTTATCTTCTTTAAGTTGGCTTAGGTACATCCATAGTCGCAATGTTTGAATCAGTTTGTCATGAAATCGTCGCAGTTAAGTGTGAATTTAGTCGTGTACTCTTGGTATTTGCAAGTCTATATGTATTGTTTTGTCACTTGCGTACCACAGAGGACGGATTCTTAATATTTTTGGAAGAAAAGTTTTTCATTTTTGGATTTGATTCTTTTTTACAGTCCAAAAAAATTTTTAAAAAAGCTTTATTGGGTAAGTACTTAGTCGTTGTCTGATTTTAATTTTCTTTCTTTTTTTTTTTTTTTTTTTTAAGTACTGACTACAGCGTTTTATTCTTGTGAACTAAAATCCAATTTTTAGACCTTGGAGTGTCTGATTCGGTGCGCTAAAGTGTTAATACAGTTTGAGTAGAAATAAGGTGTGTTGCTTGAACGGGACTGAGATACAGGCTTTTAAAGTTTCAGAATTTTCTCAAAAAGTGGAGGAATATTGATTTTTTTTTTTGTTGCGGTTTTCGCTCTATACTTCCTAAACTACATCATTTAGACGAAACTTCATTATAAACAATTTTTAAAGATGAGTTACTATAAACTAAGTATACATTATAATAATACTTGGGCCAATGTTTATACCCATATATAAATAGCTAGCTAAAAAATATCTATTGAAACACATTATTCCAGTAAAATTGTAGATTTTGGAGTTCACAATTTCGGTATTTTTTTTTATTTTATATATATATATATATATATATATATATATTATATATATATATATATATATATATATATATATATATAAAAGTTGATATGATTCTGTTGTTTCCTCTATCATTTTATATGAATGAGCTATCCCAAAAGGATGCTTGATATTTTTTAGTCCAATAGGTTATAGATATTTAAACCCAAACATTTATCTAAGGAGCTTAATAATATTTGAATAATGGAAATAATTTCCGATCATTGAGAAAAGGAATATCGATGTGGTAAAATCGAAGTGAGAGCAGAACCTGCACTCGACAGAGGGCCCTGTGTTAATATTCAACGCCAATGTTTGAGGTTTACATTAAAAAATTTGACTCCCTACGACCAGGCCCTGACCGGCCCAATAAGGTCGAAATTGGTTTGCTCTGTAAGCAAAGGCGTTTTTTATCGAAGGATTATCGAGTGGAATATTCATCAAATGATTTCATCTCCTTCTGCGCCGCCGTCCTGAATTTTCTTTTTCCTGCTCTCTTGAATTTTTTTTTACGGTCTCAGGCATCAGTAGCGTATACGCGTTTCCTTATACCTTTAAAAAAGAAGAATTCTCCAGGGACCAGAGAATTAGAATAATTACCTCTCTTAAATGAAATATAACCCCCTTATAGTCTTTATTATTTATCCTTTTTATTTTTAAATTAAGAAATAAATTATTTCATAACCATTTTTTATTGTTAAATTTATAATCTAACTTTGTCATGAACTTCTTCTTGTATATAGCTATTTTTATTTGTTTTATATCATCCGCTTGCTGTCTAGATCCCTAGAGGAGAGACTACTCGTATTTCTTTATGAGATACTGGGCGGGAAATGTTAGGAATCAAGTTTGAAAAGTTTCCCACCCGCATTAAAGTTGTGCCACTTTGTTGTACAAAAAGTTGTTTGAACACCTCGAATGATGTCCTTGTCTCTACCGCACAGTATCATCCGGGCGTTATGTGCTAATACGTTTCAATCGTAAGTTAATGTTAATAAATTTAGTTATTGAGTTCCACGACTTCATTGTTTCAATAAAAAGTTTCATGTTTGTTAGTAATCAGACGGATTACTATCATACTAATACAAAATATTTGGGAACAGTTCTAGAGGAAATACTACACTAAACGCTAAAGCTGTTCTATTGAATTAAAAATCCAGATTAGTAAGCCTTTAATTCTAAAATCTATACAAAGCATTGCAACAAAGTATATATAGGAATAGAGAGATTTCTGTGAAATACATGCTTTGGGGGGACTGCAGCAATAAGAACCACACAAAACATGCGGAAGAGCTTAATTCTTTTATGTCCACATGTCGATACAAAATTTACTTATATTTTAGTGGTTCTGGAATATGAAATAAGAAAAGTACACTACGGAGCTTTCATAAACGTCTGTCCTTGCCCAACAATTTGAACTTTTCGACTCTTAAAAAAACGGAAGGCGGCGTGTGATTAAACAATTTTATTGAAATGTCATTAACCGAATTTGATAACCGAATGATTTTAAACAAAGTTGGAGGGCAAATTCCATGACGAAATTCAAATTTTAGAGACTCTAACTTAGCAAATTATCTGTAACTCTTCGATTCCTTTCCAGTGAACACTCATTCGGAAGCCTTATGTACTACTTAAAATTTCCTAAAAATCAATATCGGAATTTGTTCCAGACGTAGCAAAGCATGCAATTTGATCACAACTTGGGTCAAACGAGAGTTAAAATATCCACTTTCAGCCAGGACGTAAAAAACGTCATGTAATACTAACCCCATGAACACAGAGTCATTGAGATGAGTTGACTCAAGAGAGATCCACAAGTTAAAATATTATATTATTACTTTTGATTTTAATATAAATATTACTTTCATTTTTGCCAATCCTTTTAGCCTCTCGCAAGAGTTAATTATCTTTATGACCTTTTAAGGATAAAACGCCACTTCCTTCCTTGGCCTGGGAACAGAACGTTTGGCTACGATTGCATGGTCTTCCTGAATTCCCTCGAGATCCTCTGTCACTCAAGATCCATCCATATCACTTAATATTAATCTCTGTATCACTGTATCATGAGTATTTTGGCACTTTGCCTTTCATTGTCATTAGCAGTCTTTTTTCAAAAACTTACTACTGTACCGCCCAAGCTCACTCCCGTCCCCATCCCCACTCTAGATATAGGTATAATATATAGCTGGTAATTTTTGAGAGAAACGTTACTCTAAATTCGACTTTTAACCATCATACTATAAGTCATTTATGTAACTTTTCAGTAAATAAAATATTTTTTCCAAGTCTTTACTTAGTGTTCGTTATCTCTAGACACAGTGCGTAATATGATTTGCTCATCTCTCTTCATAGAGCCTCCTCTCTTCCTCTCTTGTCCAAGAATCGGCTTTAAAATTATAGAGGTCGAACGCATAATTTTATATTTTCAATTACACCTTAATTACGTACAAGAAAGTGGACATCGCGTATTAGGGATGTCCTTATGGAATTGAGCTGTGCCTAATCAGTCTGTTTTTCGATCTACCATTTAACTATTCAGCATTCCTTCGGTACAGAGCACGATTGGAGAATTATTTTAGCCGATGGGCATATAGCGGCGTGATATAGGCTTTAATGAAGCAATGTATTAGTTAGGAAGAGAACTGAACCGTACTCCTCGGTCTGCCACAGGTCCCTTACCAATTCCACAACTGACAATTTATTCACAGCGGACTCCAATTGCTCTAAGGAATGCAACCGTACGCCGCCTCTTGGGATCGCACGCACCCTGCATTATTCAACTCCCTCCTCATCTTGCCCTCTCTTCCTCATCCTCTCTCCTTCCTTTATAATCCAATATACAATATTTGCAGTTACTCTTTTCTACACTTTCTGCAATTTCCTTATTGTTTTTTTTTTTTTTTTTTCGCTTATAAGTTTAATGTTCTTTTTTTTTTTTTTAACAAGACCGAAACAGATTATAAGTGTAAGAATTTATACCGTAGATTATCAGCTTGCATCATCTCTTAATTGTCTTAAGTTGTGAAGTACCTATTTTTATTTGTTGAAATTATTAACAGTACTCCGGTTCTTGAGGACAGATTAAAAACGCATCATGAATTGCTTCATTAGGTTTGTCTTCGGAACCTCGAGACGTTCCCATGTTTCGTATTTCTACACTGAGTTAAATTGGCTGTTCCCCTCCTTCCGCAGAAAATACTTCCTAGGCACCTATCTATACCAAGTTATCAACACCCGTCACCCTCCCTTTATTTACAGTAACCTGAAATTCAAGTCCGCTATCAAATCACTGCATACAAGATCTCGTCTTTCCGATCTCTATACTCCATCCCGCAGAAGTACTGCATTCCAACGTTCCTTCCTTGTCCGATCCTCTACTCTTTGGAATTCCCTCCCCCCTGTATCCGCAATGCTTCTTCCCTTGGAACATTCAATCACTATTCTTTCACCATCTTCTTTCCCTCCAACTCGACGCTCTTTAATTGTAAGGATGTATGTACTATATATGTAATCGTCTAATTTAATTACTAAGACTGTCAGACATAAAAACATAAGCATAAATTATATTTTGATTATGATGTTTTAATTGTTTGTAATGATAATTTTTGATTTTCTATCTTTTATTTTCTTCTGTTTTTTTGTTGTTTTTTTTTTCTCTTTTGCAATTTTATTTACAGTATTAAACCTCTATTTTGTATACTCATTTTTTATACCCTCTTTTTATTTAAAGTTTTTCTTTTTCTAGTTTTTCTCTGTATCTTTTTTTCATACATATTTGTATTCAGTTTATCTATGTTATTTTACTTTTAACAGCCTCTCGGCCAGTTATGATCTTACTTTATGTTATTTTATGTTATTCTTAAGGGACTTTGTCCCAGAATAAAGTTTTCTTTCTATTCTATTCTATTCTACTAGGCAAAATTATACCTTACAGTGATTTTTAGGGAAACTGCTAATTGATTGTTTTAATAGTGTGTATTAAACCATTTTGTTTGATTACATATTTTTTTTAGCCTGTAAAAAAGTCTTAGAATGATAAAGGACAGTACTGTAAACAGCCATATATTAAAAAGCAGAACCTGACGATTTCCGAAGTGTGTTAAAAAATGCATGTTTAAAAAAATATAAGTGACAGTACGTTAACGAGATTCTATTGGAAAAGCTATCACCAACCCCAATCACTAAAACTGTGCTCGGGGTCACTTGTGGTGTAGTGGTTAGCATAGCAACCTACTAAACCAAGTTCGCGGGTTCGCAGCCCGGCAGATGACCTTAGAATTTTTTAAAGTGACTAAAAAATCCTTAGCTATGCCGTCTTTCGGAAGGGACGTAAAATGGGGGTCCCGAGCCTGTGCGATGTCAGGTACTTGTTAAAGATCCCTATCCTAATTATACCTGGATAGGCAAAATTTAGGACTCCTACCGTAGCATCGTCCGATTAGCCATAGCAGCATAAAGTGACGTTAAACGAAATAAACAAACAAACTAAACTGTGCTGATAAAGAATTAATTTTATATCTGAAAACAGTTATTCTTAGAATGTCATTTCATGAACCACCAAATCAAAAGCTTTGGCGTAATCTATTGACCCTATTCATCTCGTTACTTGTGAGGCTTCGAGTGAAACCTAATTGTAGTTTGGCTGATAGGTGTTATAGATCCAGTTTTAAAGCCAGATAATCTTTTTCTTTTTTTTTCTTTACTGAAATTTCGATGGATATTGGTAATTAATGTTTTCAAATGATCACTAATTTGGAAATTGTGGAAAAATTTATTTTCTTTGAAGTTGATAAGAAACAATGTTTTAATGCCGAAAATAACAAAGTCTTTAGCAAGAATTTAATAGTTTTGTGCTAGTTGTTACGATTCTTGGTGCAAAATTCGAATTAATTTGGAGATGGACTTCAGTTATTTAAAAATCAAACACAATTGAAAAATGTTTTGAAGAATCAAAGAACATTAAAAGAACAAGATGAATGTATAACTATTAGTTATAGGATATTGGTAATTATATTTAATATTTAATATAGAAAAATTTATATTCCTTTTATATGTAAATGTGTTAAAAATGCGTAGGTATAGGTTATTTAGATGTCGCTATTGCTTACCATCTTATATTGCTCAACAGTCGCACATTGACAAATAAGATATCAGGTTTTAAAAATGTACTAGATACTTTATAAAAACAAATTTACTTTTAGCCAAGGAACCAAAGAAAAGAATTATTAAAAAAGAAAAAAAGAACTTAAGTGTTATCATTAAAAATTGTGCTATCTCATTGGAGATTGTGATAAAACTAGACAGCCCTTAACCATTATCATATGTTTACATACTGCTACTATAACCTATACAACCAATTCAAAATTTTGCCTCCCAAATGTCCGCTTTTAGATATTTTACGAGAATTGCCGTTGGAATTGGAGCTATTGGAGGTATATACACGTATTATGGATTCGATAAAACCGCTAAAGAGAAAGCTGATTCTTATGCTGAAATGGTTTTAGGTTTCCAACCAAATGGGACTTCAATTGGGACAAAAGAGGAAGTGAAAAAAAAAAAGATGTCAGATTAATTGGTGGTGATGAAGGAGAGGTGTGTGTTAAGCCTAAGGCCATTAGACATTTGATATTGATAAGACATGGCCAGTACAATACAGCTGGTAATTGCGATAAAGAAAGGATTTTGACTAAATTAGGGAGGGATCAGGCTGCAATGACAGGGAAGAGATTGAAAGAACTAGATTTTCCGTATACTAATTTAGTTCATTCAACTATGGCTAGAGCAATTGAAACTGCTAAAATAATTTCTGGATACATTCCCCATGTCCCAGTTCAAGAATGTATGCTGCTAGAAGAAGGTGCACCGATTCCACCTGAACCACCCGTTGGCCACTGGAAACCACATTATTTTAATCAAGATGGTGCTAGAATCGAAACTGCTTTTAGGAAATACTTTTACAGGGCTGATGCAAAGCAAGAAAACGATACCTATACAATTGTCGTCTGCCATGCGAATGTCATAAGATACTTTGTCTGCAGAGCACTGCAGTACCCTCCAGAAGGTTGGTTTGAGATTGTCTCTAAAGCATGCCAGTATTACATGGCTTAGCATTCTACCTAGTGGTCGTGTCTTCTTAAGTTGCTATGGTGATGCAGGCTACATGCCACCGTATGCACTAACTACCAGCTGAGCATGTGAACTGTTTTCCACAATAACATGCAAGCAAGATCTTTTGTATGAGGTCTACTTTTGCTGGGTAGGTGTCATTTCATATAATGAATGTGAAACTGGGAAAGAAAAAAAAAAAAATTAACAGAATGGCATTGGAATCATTTATTATTGTAATGAGTAAAAAAAAAAATATCATGATATCATTCATTTATAAAATGAGTAAACAATACTCAGAAAATTCGTCCAGATTTTGCTATTTGCATCCATCTGAAGAATCATTTTAATGTAATGTACAAACTAATAGTTCCATTTTTAAAATAAATGCAAATCTTAAATATCTTATGGCAGTTTTATTCTAAATTGGCTTGTGATAATTTTCTGAATGATGGTAATATAAAAGATATTATTGTTCAGTATGTATTACTATCAGTGATTTATTTATTTAGTTCTTTTGTAAGTACAGACTTTGTTTATCAAATGTTCTCATAAACTGAAAATTGTTGCCACAGTGATGTTCTAATTCCTGTAATATTTATTATTTTATAAATGATTTGAATGATAATAAAATATATTAAGAGATAAAAAAAAAAAAATTGCTCAGCAGTCAACAATATATTTTTTATTTCTCGTCTATTAAAAGCTATTAATGTACAGCTGAATTACAACCCTGTAATAATTACAATTAAATTAGCTGAGATCTCATTATCTCCTACATCGGATTAATAAATGGCTAAGACAAAGTATGGGCATTGAATGGAGAAGTTAAGGCTATAAGACTTCATTTGCTTACAGAGCCGAAGAGAAATAGGCGTGAGATTGAATAAATGAGGTTGCTACGCTGTTTGGAGAGGAAAATTCTGTTTTCCAGCGGTATTGGAATTTATTAATTTAAATAAGTTAATGGAATAATTTTTTGGCTCGATGGAAGAGCTTAATTGGGAACGGATAATATTTTATAAAAAATCTAATCCTTACATTTTTTTTTTTTTGGGGGGGGGGTTTCTGACGAGTTTATGCTTCATATCTTTTCTTACGGGTTAGTCTTTTTTTTTTTTTTTTTTTTTGTAATTTTGTAAACGCTCTGTAACGCTGCCAATATTTCTAGATCTAAGTTCTTTGCTAATTGACAAGATTTGATTATTTCCGTTGATATACAAAGCTTATAATGGCTAACCACAATAATAATAATTTATAATAAAAAAAGTTTTATATATATATATATATATATAAACAATATTTTCCATTGATGTGCATACAAATTTCAATTATCTTTTTATAATATCATTAGTCTCTCCAGGGCTTGAAAATATGGCTTAGCCGTGAAACTGATCCCAAAAAAGAAATATAAAAAAATTTATGAAATAGTTTAATAAGTATTGTAGGCTCTTTTTATTTTTATATATTATATTATTTCATCCTGAATGCTCTTTGTTTCAAAATTCAAAAAAAAAAAAAACTGTTCCCTCCAAAAATCTTAAACTCCCAAAGCTGGACTGATAAAGAAAAAAAAATAGTACCAAAAAATATGAACACATTAATTATTCTTTAGGGATTCCTGTTATCTTTTGAGAAAAAAAAAAAATATATATTTTTTAATTTTGTTCCATATCCATAATGGTGTTCATATTAAAATATATATCGAGAAATATCAGTGCATTTTACAATCTAAAGTGAATTGTTTTAGATTTAAAAATACGTATTTGTGATCCTCTAGGTAGAAACGAAACCCAGAATTTTTGGGATATTTATCTATTTAAATATTTGTAATATGAATATTTTTTTTTGTTTATTTTTCCTAATTGTAATTAACTTATATATTATTTTTTTTTTAGATAATACGTTGTTTACTATCTTATTTTCCTTGTGAAATGGTTGTATTTTTAAAATAGATTTCGTTTGCTGCTTCAGCTCTAATAGGGTTAATTTTTTAAAATACTAACCAAGAAATATAATTTTTAACCGATGTATCTGTAAGTTTGGTATTTAACGTATCTCTAACAAGCAGGTCGAAAACCTACCAGATTCTTAAGTACCGCGGCACTGTGGGTTAGAACGTCTTAAAAATAATGTCTTTAAAAACAATTATCGTATCTAATCTGTGGGTGGTCTCATTCGATTCAGAAACAAAAACTCGTTATATCAGTATCGTTTTTTTTTTTAATTTCTTAAGTAAAAAAAAAAAAAATTAAATTTTTATATTTACAAGATGATGAAGAAATAAAAATTGAAGTAAATAATTGTTAAAATTATATACAGTCACTTTAACTTGTTAGGATAGATGCGGTCTTCACAGAACTCGTCCTATCCTCATAAGTAAAGAAATCAATAGACGCTCTTCTTTTTAAAAGCATTAATTTTTCCTCGTAATCGACGTGCTCAGTAGTGTCTGCATTCGTACAAATTCAACACAGCTGTTAGATGGAAATGGTATTTATTAGTGTCAATCTCAAGAAAATAAAGAAAATCTTACAAAAATTACAGTGTGTCTATGATTTTTGCACTCATAAAATTAAAATGTTTACTAATATTGGATTAAATATTCAACAAGGTCTGATGATTCTGTCTCCTTTTCAAGTATCTTAACTTATACTTCCAACTGTGTTAAAAAAACTAATATAAATAGAAAATAAAGAAATCATAAACACTGTTTCTTATTTACAAAGTTGTGTCTAACATTTTGACACTGAGTGTAAGAAGAATTGGTTATAAAATGACCAGTTTCGCTATTTTCTATTTATTTATTTTAATTTTTAGATTCATCGGGTACGTACTATCTGACAAAAAAAAAGACAATCGAAAAAACAACATTAAAATTAAGTTGAATAGAAATAGGTTAATTGGATATATTCTCATAAAAAAAAATAAATAAAATAAAAATATATTACATTTGCAATAGCTCTTGCAGACGGTAATAGACGGTGAAAATTTGAAACGTGTATTGTAGATCTGAATATGATCCCGTATAAGCAGCATTTCGGAGGTTGGCGGTACTAACTGAAAAAAAAAACTGTTTTTAAAAATTTTTAAAAGCAACTCGGTATTCATTCAAATTGCGTTATAATTTGACTCGAGTTTCAATTCTACCACTTTTTTGTAAAAATTTTAGCGTATACAAATTATTAAGATTTTTTCGGCTGTTGATATCGGTTTCAAAAGCAAAACACTAGGTAATGAACCGTACAAAATTAAGACATGATTTTTTGAGATTTTTTACTCCCTTCAATCACTGTGCGCAGTAGTACTATTAAAATAAATAAATAAAATAATAATAATAAAAAATAACCATATTAGATTATAAGTAATTTCTCTTCTATTACATCCCTTGAACCCATTACTAACAAGTATCCTCTTAATATTACTTTGTTTACTAAACAATCGTTCAAAGCTCTTAATTGATTACAAAGGACTCATATACATGACTGTGATTAAAGCTATATGGACGTACAGAGTTGAGCTTTGTCGCTCCACTAAACCACCCAATTCATCTCGTATCCAATCCTTACAATCCAAAATCCTTCGAAAAATCCTCAATGCTCCTTACTCTGCACCAATAAACGTATCCATAAAGATCTTAATATTCCGTATGTTGCTGAGTTAGCCCAAACCAGATACCTATCCTTTCATAGTAAGCTCCATAACCACTCAAATCCGTTAGTTTCTCAACTTGCTTCCCACTCCATTCCTGATAATCCTCCGAAGCGTCAGAAACGAAGATGGCCTTGAGACCTTCTAGTGTAGAATTTTTAATAAAGTGCTTCTGATGAGTAATTCTTTTCAAGTTTTAACATGTTATTATAGTCGTTATCAATACATTTAATTGTAGAGTTGTACAGTTGTAAATTTCAATAAATGTATATAAAAAACATATATATATATATATATATATATATATATATATATATATATATATATATATATATTTTTTTTTTGTATTAATTCGACTAAATTATTCATAACAGATGCTTTCATATAAATAAAATAGATAAGTGAAATAATTTTTTAAAAATTATTCTAGAATATTTGAAGCTGACTGTATTTGAGAGATGTTTGGAGTGGACCGACCTCCCCCAATCTATTATAACAGCATTAGAGTCGACCCTCCCCCCAAACCACACCACCAGTTGTAGTTGGGATGATTTATTTTCATCAGTACTAGCCCCCTTGTTTTTGTTATATATTTGGATTTGTTATTGTTCCAGACTTTTTATGGTTGAATAACGACAGCTTATTTTTTTTTTTTTTTAATATTGTATTATTTATTAGAACGTTTTAATTATTCACGAGAAAAACCTTTAACTGTAGTTAACAGCTGAAACACCCAATCATATTTTATATTAGACTTGTATTATCAATTATCGATCTCTTATATATTTTGTATTTTTTATAATTACAGTTACTTCATCATTTTAATTCTAAAATGTAAATTTGCAAAAACAGTAGGTTATAGATATATATACATGATCTAGGTCTAGGGGAACACCTAATTGATTGTTTCAGTAGTGTGTATAAAAACAATTTTTTGTTTGGTGGCATATCTCAGCCTGTCAAAAATCTTAAAATGGTAAAGGACAGTACTGTAAACATATCTTTTTTTAGATTTTTTTTTTTTTTAAATTTTATTGACCGTTTATTTAATTCATCTAATTTTCATATGACATTTTATGTTATTTTGTAATACATCATGTTTTATATTTTTTGACTAGGTAGATAACATTTTTTTTTTCTAACATGATGAAATTCTAAATTTATCTCTGATTGCTATATCTAAATTTTAAATATTAAAAAAAAAAAAAAAATTCAACAACGCCTACAAGAATATTTCACCTCCAGGGCAAGGACAGTTGAGTTAGTAAATTACTTAATAGCCTTTCTGTTTGAGTTTTAACTTAGTTATACTTCTCTAAAGAAACTTTTGCCCTGGAGATTCTGTCTTTGTTGAACAAAATGTTTGCTTAAATTAGTCCTGCTAAAATGGTGATTTTTTAATGAAAAAGAAAATGATGTATTTTATTTTTTTAAATATTAAGTTATCTATATTATCTATATAGTGGATTTATTATATTTTACTTCAGTTTTATTTCCATAATAATTTTTTTTCCTATTTTTCTATCCAATTTTAAGACTCTAAAGTGAAAAAAAAAAAAAAAAAAAAAAAAAAAAAAAAGACTTACGATGTATATTGAAAAATTTCTTTTATGGTGTTAGTTAAACTCAAAATATATATTTTTTATTTTGGGTGAAAGGTATTATTAAATACCTAAGGTATTATAAATACATGACATTTTTTTCGGCGTTTCCTGACTATACAATACAAAAAATAAAATTATATCTATATATATATGGATCAATTTCTTGACTGTTACTATTAAATGGTTGGTAAGGTTCAGTTTTGAGGTTCAGTCAAAATTTAAAAAACAACTATTTTGGTGACGTTCGGGACTGGACTATATTGTTCTCATAATCGTGCTCTACAGTGAAAATACAGGTTACAATAAAATTATATATGTTAAACAAGTTATTTCAAAACATTAAGTTAGCTACAATATAAGTATATAACTACGTGTTAAAATAAAAAAAAACCCGTCATAATCATATAAAATCGTCTGTAAAGCGTATGTATATGTTTCTTAATTATGAATGCATATATACATTTTATGTTGTCGGTCTTTTTTGATGTATCAAATTGATTTTATGCTCAAGGGTATTCAGTATTTTTTAATTAAAACAACTACGTTCAGTATTTTTTATTTTATTGTTTTTATTAGTAAATACTGAATACACTTGATTATAAAATGTTCCGTATAATTGTGTAATAAAACATGAGGAATGATAATGAAACACTTGTTATTAAAATAAGATTTTAAAAAATACTTATAATAAGTTAAAAATGGAAGATTAGCTATAAAGTTAACTGAACTATGAAAATATTTTTAAGATATCGGAAATATTTTTAGTTTAACTTTTTTTATTAATTTTTCTTTTACGGAGATACCATCATGCGTATTTTCCGTCTGTTTCTTTATAGTTTAAATCAGTACAAGAAGACGATACACTTCGAGCTTATCTGTTGGACTCTTCCGATCCACCTGAGACACTGAATTGCAAAAAGGGTTAAGGACATAAATTAGATTCTGTCATTCCAGGACTGTTGAGATCTCTACGCCTCGGTTTAATCTTTTATGCAATCTCTGCTGAAGATACCGAATCGACACAATACATCCAAGATTTTCACTGATTTCCAAACAAGAGATCGTTTTAGGTTTATCGCTGGAGAGGGAAGAAGGTTGGAGGAGATGAGATTATTTCCTTCAAGAAAAATCTGTTATTTTCAATTACTATATAATATATATGTAATTTTCATATCAAGAGCTTATATTTCGAATATTACATGCATACTATAATTAAATCAAGGCATAATACATGAGTAAAACATTAATTATAATGATACAGTCTGCTTTCGAAATATTATGCATAGTAAAAAAATATGTGCAAAAGATGAGAACAACATAAGAAATA
Organism: Euschistus heros; assembly: GCA_003667255.2. Classification (NCBI taxonomy): domain Eukaryota; kingdom Metazoa; phylum Arthropoda; class Insecta; order Hemiptera; family Pentatomidae; genus Euschistus; species Euschistus heros. The sequence continues at coordinate 31,984 of RCWM02001287.1, read as the reverse complement.
AAATAATAAACGCAGGAGATATGCCCTAAATCGCCCTTCTGTAGTTAGTCGAGGTCTATTTTTCAAAGATATTTAACCAAGTCCGTCTTAAATTTGAAAATCACTTCTTTTCTATTGGAGGCTAAGCAATACATAGTGGATTAAATTAGCCTTTTTTGATTTAATACGTGTAAAGTTAGGGATGTGCCGTTCCCGATTTTCTACCTATAACTTTGTACTTATTGATATCACTTAGTACTTATAGATTTTGTACTCATTTGCTTGTTACGTTGATGGGTATAAGCTATTAAATAAAATTTTATTTTGTATTTGTTACATATCTTTCATTTTTAACTTGCCAACAATTTTAAAATTTTCGGAATTTGACAATTTTATCAATCAAAATAGGAATCCAACTTTGAAATAAATTGTATTGTATTAATTATAGGGAATTGAGCGTATCGTTCATTAAAGGGTTTGTCGAGTATGTATTCCACATTTCTCAGATTATATAAGTGCGTATGTGTTTTAGATCTATAATTCTTTTATTTTTTTTTGGAGAAGAAGATGATCAGGAATGCAGTCAAAGAGGAACATCGCGTTTAAGTAGAAATACTTTAATGCGTGCCAACGTTTCGACCTGCCTTGCAGATCTTCTTGAGGGCCACCGAACCACACTGGTGAGAAGACGAACGATCACCTCTTTGACTACAGTAAATACATTAAAATCGTTAATAGAATACAATAAAGTTGTTTATTAGGCCCATGTCAGATATTATTACTATACTTAAGAAATTGTTTAGTGCACTGCCTGTTGCGTATCGATGTAGGAGGCCGACATAATTCACTCCATATCCTTATCACGTCAGCCGTGGTATCATTTTATATAGGATAAGGAAACTCTATCGTGGCAGGGAGCTAGTTCGCTTCTGGCAGCTGATTTAGTTAATGGGTCACATTCACCGCTGATGTGAATAGGCGCTCAGGGAGGGGTACATGAGCATATGCATGGTATCAGTTTTTTTTGTCGTTAGCTTAACAGTTTTTGTTAATAAGTTTAAAATATTATATTTTATAATATTTAATGATAACGTTTCGACAATGGGCATAATCGATACTATTATATAGAAGGACCAGCCATTATTTGTCATCACTAACCATATAAACAACATAACCAATCTGCTCCAAATTTTAACCATATGATCTTTATAGTTTCAGGATAGTTTAGCAATAATAAAATCTACTGAGTTTTGATTAATTTTTTATAGAAAATGTTATTCTGAGGAGACTAATGAATTGTTTCATAAGATTTATCTTTGGGGTCAGCAGACGGTCTCACGTATCTAACCGGTACAAAGAGCTAGGGTGGCTTTTCCCCGATTTTCGATGGCAATACTTCCTACGCACTTTCTTATTCCAGTCATTAAAAACTAATAAACCTTCCTATGTCCTAGACCTACTTACTCTGCGTTCCTCCATTCACCACCTGAATAGAAGATCCCAACCTTCCAACCTATATACCCCCCCTCACATAGAACTGCCTCCTTTGAAAAATCCTTTGTCATTCGTGCTACCTCTTTTTGGAATTCCTTGCCTATCCATATTCGCAAAGCCTCATCCTTAACTTCCTTTAAACATCTTTTATTTATCCATCTCCTCGATTTTCAGTCTTCCACAAAATTGTAAATAATATGTAAATGTACATAAGTGTTCTAAAATGTTTACAGTTGATTGTTTTTATTTATTTTATTTTTTATTTTCTATCTATTTATGTATTTTTAATTTTTTTTCTTTTTTTATTAACTTTAATTTTAATTTTAATTTATTTTTTATTTTTTATTTCTCATTTCTACTTTTTTCTCCTAATTTAGTTATACTACTGATGTACTGATTTAACTAATCTCAGCCAGACAATTGTACCTTTTATTTTGCACTTTAATTATTCTTAGGGGACAGTCTGTCCCAGAATAAAGTTTATTTTTCAGTATATTTATTCTATTCTGCACAAAGCTTTCTCCACTCCTCTCTGTCCGTGGCCACGTTCCTCCTATTACGGATATTCAGCCGCCGGATGTCCCCCTCCAAATCATCCACCCATCTTTGCCTGGGCCTGCCTCTTCTCCTTGCTCCTCCTGGCGTTCCCGTCCACATTTGTCTTGGCAGCCTTTGAAGTTCCATTCCCTCCAAATGACCCAGCCATCGCAACCTCGCTTTTCTCACAACAGTGGCAACATCCGTCTCATCATAGAGCTCTCTGAGCTCTGCATAGCTTCTGATGCACCACCTTTGTTGCTCTTTGACTGGGACATATATCTTTCGCAGAACCCTTCTTTCCCATACTAATAGAGACTTCTGATATTCTTTTTTTAGAGTCCATGTTTCACTACCATATGTCACTACTGGTCTTATTACAGTTTTGTATATGGTTACTTTTGCCCGTCTGGAAAGGCTTTTAAACCGTAGAGCTTTCTCCATCGCATAAAAACACCTTGTTCCCGCTACCACTCTGGCTTTAATGTCAGCTCCTGCATCATTGTTCTCTGTTACTATGCCTCCCAGATACTTTAATTCTTTACAGGTTAGAATAATCGTTTTCTTTACAGAAAATGTTATAGTAATCGGATTAAAGTAAAGTTTGGAAATTAACCGATAGGTGACAATCGCCATTCTACATGAGAGGTTACAAAGGTACTGTGTTATATAGATCTTGACATTGATAGTAAAATAAACTCCCCGTCAAAAGTATTGCAACACCCATAATTATAGAGATTTTCATGGTTTTTACCTTAATCCATACTTGGCTTATATTAATATTAATATTATTTATTAAATGTTACAGTAAGGATTAGAGACATCAATGTTTTCCCTATTAATAACAAAGGATGGAATTTTAGATTATTTTTTTTGTAAATTTTCTTCAGTCCATGTTTATGATTCGTTTCGTTATTTAAAAGTATGCAAGGACTAGTGGAAGCAGTCATTCAAGCCAGAGGGGGCAATATGTCTTATTAAATATAAATTAAAATTTTAAAAAAGTTAAAATCATAAATAATGAAAATTTAAAGAAGTGAGTTTTTCTAACTTTTTTGTTTATTGGAAGAAATATTGTAATTTATTTTAATTACAATTGTTTACGTCTTGTTTAGAATTGTTTATTACAGACTTCAGAACCTTTCTTTATTATGAAAAAAAATTAATTTTATAAAAATGTATTTCAGTATTAAGTATTAAGTATTTCAAAATGTTGCGATACTTTTGACGGAGAGTTTATGAGTGTGCCATGAAGTGAGCCCAATGAAGTTTAAAATCGACCGAAACGTGGTTAGCGCCATTCTGCAACATCCTTTGCAATGGTAAAACTATTGAACCCATCCCTACTAAATTTTTGACTACATCATCCACATAGTTCTAGAGAAGCTCACAATAGTAATGATTACAATAATAATATAAATGTGTAGTGCTTCCAGAAACGAGGTTAGCTTCACTGTCATAGGCTTTTAATGTTGGAAATCAAAATCCAACTAAATAAATAAAATTATTTCTACCGAATAAAAACTATTAACAAATCAAAATTTCGATACTTTGCTTTTTGATATTGTGTGTAAAAAATATGATTCTGGGGTTTAGTTTTAAACACTGATAATGCAGCCCATTATCCGCAAGAGTTTATTAACAGTCCCTGTCAATCTAGATTACCAACTCATACTTTAAAATTCAAAAAATGGATGTCCAATTATGCTTTTACGTAATCTTTAAACACCTAATCATTACTATTCTAACCAGGTTAAAAATAATGCTATGCGTGAAAATATCATTGAGGAAATAACGCTGAATTACATTCTTTAATACAATAATTTTATGGATAAACAAATGTAACTTTAATTGTTAGTTTTATTTTTTAAGTCATGTAAGTTCTTTACTTATAAGAGCGGACGAGAAATGCTATTAATAATGCATGCTATTAATATCTATATGCAGATATAAACTTATTTTCAGAAAATGCAGGATTTGTATATGATCTATTATTTTTATTATTCTTAATTGTCAATTAACAATTTTTTATATGTATTTATGTGTTTATTTAAATGTATTTTCGAGTGGTGGTGTTAATAATATCAATGAATGCGTTCATAAGGCAGCGCACATCCCTACCTTATGAGAACAACGAAAAAAAAAAAAAAAAAAAAAACCTATAATTCGGTGCAAATCAAATTTAACAGGGAAATAATGTAATCTGTTGTGTATTTCAAGAATTTTGATAAAAATTTCATATATAGGATCTAATTGTAAATTTCACCAGCTTTCAGATTGAAAAAAAAAAAAAAAAAAAAACATTTGATTCGGACAAATACTTTCGGAGTTATAATTATAAATGTGCCGAAAACCATGGATTTAACAACAGTACTGGTTTTTAGGCTTCTGGGATATTATATATATATGGGTTATTATAACTCAGAAAGTATTATCCGATTCAATAATTTTTTTTTTTCAATCTGAAAGGTGGTGAAATTTACAATTAGATCCTATATATGAAATTTTTATCAAAATTCTTGAAATACACAAGCTATCACGCTGAAAATCACTTACTTTTGTAAAATACATGCTTTTTTTGGCACATTATTCACTATAACTCCAAAACCATTCGTCCGATCCAAACTGTAATATTTTTATCTAAAAGCTGGTTAAATATACTATTAGATCCTATATATTTAACTTATAATTAACACTAGTGCATAGGTACTAGTTCCAGCTATAAAGAATATTTGAAGACTTTCTTCGAAAAAAGCATCGTTATCGTGTTATAGATAAAAAACCAAAAATAACGCGTTTTTTTTGGCGTTTTTTTGCGATTTTCAATATGAAGCCGATGGTTGCTGTGGTAACAAACTTCAGATTCTGATTCAGCACCCCAAAAAACATAAAGACCCGTTTAAAATATTGGGTTGTTTCACATGAAATGTCCGTTTTCAAGGTATAGGGATTTTAGTAAAAATACAATATGAAAACAATATAATTTTATTCGAAGTATTTACCTTCTTTTTCTACACATTTTTCCCCAACGTGACAACAACTTTTTTATCCCGGATTTGAAAAACTCTGAGCTTTGAAGAGAAACAAAATCTGAAAACGCTCTTTTGATTTCAGCATCATTTGCAAAAATTTTTCCTCTGCAGAACTTGTCTAAATTCCTGAAAAGGTGATAATCTGTTGGAGACAAGTCGGGAGAATATGGTGGGTGCGGAAGAACTTCGTACCCCAGCTCTTTCAATTTATGCATGGTAAGTTTTGAAACGTGGGTCTAGCGTTGTCGTGTAGGAGTATAGGGCCCTTCCGATTTACCAATCCAGGTTGTTTTTTCAATAATTTTTCGTGCATTTGGCCAATTTCATTGCAGTAGGTTGTAGAGGTAATGGTCTCACCTCTAGGCAAAAAGGAATAATGTATGATTCCAGCCATGGACCACCATACTGTAACCATCAATTTTTCGGGTGCAAATTTGGTTTTGGCATTTGTCCTGGGCTTTCGTCGATGTCTAACCACTGCCCTGACCGACGCTGATTGTCATAAGCAATCCATTTTTCGTCGCAAGTTATTATTCTTTCAAGGAAAGGGTCGGTTTTTTGCCTAGCAAGCAACGAAACGCAGGTCTCAAGACGTTTCAATTGCTGTCGCTCAGTGAGATCGTGAGGTACCCATGTATCGAGCTTTTTCAACAACAGAGACTCGCAAAATCCTCTATGTATTTCAAATATTATAAAATCGGACATTTCATGTGAAACAACCCAATAAAAGTTCCATGTTAATTAAATGTATGATTTCCATGTTAATCTTGTATTGTATGATTTCTTATTGGACTTAATTACTTAATACTTGCTGTGTAGTGTTTTGCATTATTTATTAGAGACCAATTTATTCTTAAGTAAATTTTTTCTCAATTATGCTCGATAAGATTCCAATTTAACATAAAATACATTATTCCAATTTCTAAATATAAAAACATCACTATTGCGATTTTAATGAAAATTATTCCTTTGTTTGATGAACCCTTTCATAATTTTACTGTAATGTATTTGACATGTTGAATTACGCATTATTCTAAAAAAGGATCAATACAGTTGGCTATTGGTGAATCACGTGCCATTTAAGCTATTATTTTATTTATTCGAACTGGTTTCAAATGTTAAAAGTTCCTAGCAGTTCTAAGGAAGAAAATGCAGAAGGGGCCCTTTTAGTTTATAATTCAAATGTGAACTGCGCTGAAATAATTAACGGTGATAGTTGGAATGTGCAGTCAAGCAATTAAAAAAAAAAAAAAAAAAAATGTTTTAAAAATAATTATTATTTAATATTTTTTTTTTAATACAGTTTTTTCTATTCTTGTATTTCTAAAAATTTACTTTCTGTCTTATATTTGTTTTCCCTTTTAGCGATGATGAAGGCTTATCCATACGCCAAAACGTCGCTTTATTATAGACCAACCGTCTTCAGTATCATTAGTCCTACATTAAAAAAAAAAAAAAAAAAAAACGACAACAATCTAACTAGTTAATCTAACCATTGTGAGCAAATGTTGAAATAAAAAAAAAACAATAGAAGTGACATACATTTTATCAATTCCTAATTATTTGTTTACCGTTTCTGTATTGTTTTTATATAAATAAACACATTCTCCAATAAACTGCATCATCAAGTGTAAGAGCTATAGGAGGCAATAATGTTCCCCTTGACAGTGTTATCATAAACCGCGAACCATAAATTCCATCCGAAGGGTCTGGTATGCCACATTTATAGGATTACCCATTTGGAATCCTAATGCCAGTTTTAAGATGCTACGAGGCGGGGATATTTACCCCACTTTAAGGCAGTTACTGCTCCATTAGTTCTGTGGGTATCATAGCACACTGTTAATTGTTTAAGAAGGTCGTAGATTAATTGACTACCGAAATAGCCATTCTACGTTAATTATATAGGAGGATAATAGAGTCATTTATGTTGTTGCATTATACGAAGAATTTAAATGCATAATCACAGAATTGAAATCCAGTTAAGCTTACAGAACGTGCTGACCTAACTGAAATTTAATGAGCTTAAACATTCCATATCCACTTTACGGAAAGCTTGTCAACTTGAAACTAAGTTTTAATAGCGGATATATTTTAGGAATTTTCGCCGTCTTTCATCAGTCTGTTCTAAATAAGTATTGATTAATTTTTAATACGCTGTTATTAACTTAACCTATATGTTGTTTATAAATTATGTATAAAAATTAAACTAAATTTAATAAGCGGAAAGTGTTTTGGGGGCATAAAAAACCCAAACTTTTTAAACTTTTTTAAGTTTTGGAAAAGAAAATGCTTTCAGTCGGAAAATTTTTTATTTACAAAATTGAAGTGTACTAAATTTTGCAACTAAACATATCCCATAAGCTGAATTTGAATTAGGCGTTTAGCCCAAATCGATTGTCAAACATCTAAGAATTTTTTTTCAACTTGGGTTAGTTTTTTTTTAGTTAATAATAAAAGTTAGTTTTGGTTATGTTTAAGAGTCTATAACGCAGAATTGGCTAATTCGCAGAACAGTCATTTTGTGCAAGATATGATTTTTAAAGTAAAAATTTACCCATTACTACTCTGAGATATGTAAAAAAAAAAAAAAAAAAAAAAAAAAAAAAAAAAAAAAAAAAAAAAAAAAAAAAAAAAAAAAAAAAAAAAAAAAAATTGTTGCTTGATTTTGGATAAGCCGTGTTAAAAATGTAAACAAAGCACGAATAGTACAGGGAATTAGCTTCGAACATTAACTAATAGAAAAATAAAAGGTCTGATTGCTGCAAATTGTTCACCACACTTAGCTTTTTAGTTAGGTTAACTATAAAAGCGTGTTTTTCTAGTTTTTTTAAACTATAATTTTTTTTTTCAATTTAATTCAGATACACACCGTTTATATAAATTACTAAACCGTTTAATGGTTTAAGCAGTTACATTAATTTAATATTTTAGCCATAATATATCCATATCCATACTTTATGGAAGGAAAAGCTATTTTTCGTTTGTGATCACTACCACGACAACTATTGAACCTATTAGTTTCAAATTTTAACTAAATTAGGTTCATAGCTCTAGAAATGTTTAGTAATAAAAAAGTATACTGATTTTCAATTAGATATTTCTTTTTTTTTTTACGGTTTAATCATCAGCATCATCTTATGACAGTTATGGTTCTTGCAGAACCCTGGCCTCCTCTCACACCCAGAGTCCGAAGATCATCCTCTACATCTTCGAGCAACGAGGTCGAGGCCTTCGTCTCTTCTTTCCATTCCGGTGTCCTTCCATCATCCTTGTGAGCTAGCTTCCATTCTTTGTATATGCTCTAGCCATCTTGTTCTGCCTCTTTTTTATATTGGCTACAAATCTGGGGCTGCATATAGAGACTTCAGTTCTTCATTAGTCTTCATTCGTCAATGATTCAGCCCATCTTTAGTTGGACCATACATTTTTTGGTAGGATTTTCCTTTCCCACATTAGGATTTTTCCTCGTGTTTTAGAAATAATTATTACTGTTGATTGTGGCAGATTGTTATTTTAAATATCTAACTGACATTCGGAGCTAAGGTGGTCTTATCAATATTAATATTTTGTTTTAGGACTTAAAGTTAGTAGGGACTTAACGCAGGACGCAGGGTTACGCTACAGATTTATGATTATCCTTTTATATAATATATATTCAGTAACATATTCAAGCTAAAATGTGTAGTTGGAGATTCATTTCGATCGTAAAAACAGTTGGATGTATATCATATAGTTTATTAGACTCTCCAGGATCGTAATCCTTCAATGGGACAAAGTGTTCTGATGAACCCTATTCTGTTGAAGTTGTTATTTGAAGTTGAACTAGTGACTCGTCAGCAATCAAAGCTGTACCACAGTCCAAACTGCAAGGCTCAGGAAGGAACCACAAAGGGGCTTCAATTGTTACCGCCGCATTGTCCTCGCTGCCAGTCGGTCCTTAACGCTTAGCGCTTATTTAGGACTTCACATTTCTGCTTTGTGTGGTTCGTTAATCGTAATTACACGCAAATACAGATAGGATAATTTTCATTTTTAGTCTCGTTTCAAATGAAGTTTAATCAATTTCTTGACTACTGCTCAGTGAATACTTATATATGAGTATACTGAATGAAATGCAGCCTGCTTATAGATTTAGAAAAGTATTCCGTATCTGCTCACAAACTATCTTCATAATTGTTTGTACTGCTGTGTTTGTTGATGATGATATTATTTTATACTAGCATATACTCCCGATAATGGAAGACGTTAAGCAAATAACAGAATCAATTTTTCTTTGGGTTCTTCTTGTTGCTCCAATAAGCTTTCATTCTTTCCGAGAAAGGTCGTTTACGTTTCCCTGATCACTTCGGTCTGTACTGCTTCTACTTCAGTCGCTCTGATGAACTTTCCATTTGTCGACTTTTTCCAAAATGCCAGTTGCACAAATGCTTGCGATTTTTAGGTCCTTTCGAAGCTCGTCTATCCAAGGTGTTGAACCCTTAACTGAACCGACATAATCTAATATCCTTTTTGACAGTCGATTTTCTGTTAATAATTTATGAGGTAATAATAGTTTATAGTTCGTTATTAGGTCATTTTAATTAGACCTAATACCCTATTATAAAAATACATTAGTACATATATTTCTATTCTATTCAATATTTTTTTTCTCTTCTCTTGCAGACTCTACAGAAAAAAAAAAAAGCGTGCATTTCACATTTTGTACAACCACCATACAAAAAGCACAAGCATTTATTTATTATACATTATTGAAATTAGATTAATTTACTTTAAAAAAATACTTGAAATAAAATGAGAACACCTTAAATTCCCAAATAGAAACAATAAATTAGCCTTCACAACAAGCCTTTTCTGCAGTTATTGTAAACACAGGGTGTATACACCGTACAATACCTCTGATCGGGGAAAATGTCGAATAAAAAAAAATATTGCTACAGGAGTCTCGATTTAATTTTAACTAGCAATCAAAGTTAGATTGCTATTTTATCCACTGTTTATTTTTTAAAGAGTTCAGAAAAAAAGCATAAAAATATCGTTTTTGGAACTCTATGCTTCAATATTCTATAACCCCTACCACTACCACCCAGTAGTCTACAATACCGGAACCTTCATTTCTACAAATCAAGCATTAAACTACCATTAAATTGTATATATATATATATATATATATATATATATATATATATATATATATATATTTTTTTTTTTATTTATTTTATTTTTTATTTTGGCCAGAAGTTTGGTTATACATGCTCTTTATTTTACTTCATAATAATCAAAGAATACTTATATATGAATGTAAAATAAAATTATTTTCCTGTGTTTTTTTACAATAATTATGTTACTAATAAGATTGTAAATTTATTTACAGAAGTCCTGGTAAATAGTTCTGATGTCAATAAGGTATAATTTTTGTAACAAGGTGCGAAGTATGAAAGTTTTTCTTTTTTTTTTAATGGAGAAGTTGTTTAGAGGTTAACTTTATAATTTACTTAAAATTTTTTTTTTTTTTAATTGATATTCATTAATAATATTTTTTTTTGGTATATTGTATTGCGTCAACCGATGCGAGAATTTTATGAATTACCAGTTTTCGTTGGCGATAATATTTGGTTTTTGAATGTTGTACCCAAACTTTTGGACCTGCAGGATATGTATGTATATAAGTGAACAATATTTTATGGTTACAAATGCAAGAATAAATAAAACAAACAATTCTTTTATTAAAAAAATTCGTGTTATTTTTTGCATTTATCAAGTATAAAGTGTTTAATTACTTAGTAAATTATTATATATTTTTTCCCTTTCGTGTGACATGAGGTAGTATTTTTTAAAATCTAGAGATATTATCGCTTTTTTTTTAATACAATTTATTAACTTCCTTTTAACTATTAATTTTTAATAATCCTTCATTGATTTTAATGTATTATTCTTCGTGACTAGGAGCTGTTTACTTCACAATTAAATATTTATTTAACGGTCATCTTCCAACATCTTTTTGTATAATTTATTTATTTATAAAATTATAATTTATAATAATATCCATTATTATGAATATATCTGCATAGTGAGGTTGTTAATTTCAAAATTGATGTCCATTTATTAATTGAAACTAAGATATTATTTTTTAAATTATGCAGTTGCGTGCTACATAGTTCTTAAATTCGTCCTGGCTAGAGTTATGACGTACGTTAAAAGGCCAGTTGGGGTAGGCATGACCGAGGCTATTGGATTGAATAATTGGCTAACGACTTTTAGTCACGATTGATCACGATATGTGGCTTTTAAAGCAATTAGGAAAAAATATATAATACCAATTTATATTCATTTTGTAATTAATATTTTCAATTTAAATAGTTTTAATAGTTAAATAGTGTATAAATTTGGCGTATATTTTCGTTTGATATGGACTTGCTTGTCGGAAACAATTATGTCCAATTCGCTTCGTTTTATCCTGCCTAATTACAAACACAATTCACGCATAAAATATATCCTAAATGAATTTAATTTGACGCATCACCAGCCTGTGAATTATTAATAATAATATCCTGCAATGCATATATAATTATTGGGTTGGGTATCAATTATTTAGAAAGTAACAAAAAACCACGATGAAGGCTTAGACATGACTCTTGCTTATGGAAATATTCATTGTCAAAGTTGTCAATGTTATCATAATTATTATTCTTAAGTTGTTAATACTCTTCATTTTAGTAAACTTCTAGAATTTTTCACTGGCTTTAAAGCAGTGGTTTCTAATACATATTTTCATTTCTCAGTCTTCTGTTAAACGTAATTTCATACATCTATAATTCGTATGAGAACTCAAAATAATATTCCATTTTAAATATAAATATAAATCGATAAATATTTATTTACTCTAATATGTTTTAACACTTTATTATTTATGTGTAGTTTGTTAACATACACTTACTTAAACCTATGTGGACATATGCCACACAAATATATGAGACCTCAAAAAATACGCACCTTAAAAAAATACAAATATTTCGATGAAAAATACCTAAATAATTCACAAAATTCCTCAGGTACATTTCAGACCACACAATTCGCTCAGATTTACAAGTACCGACAGTAAAGGAACATAAACATAACTTTTATGAACGATTACACTACACACTTCATAGACATAATAGCACACTCATTAATTGACATAACTGGAAACACTCTCAGAAGGGTAAAAAGAAGCTGGTTGAGATATTTGCTACAAATAATTTTTTCACTTGAGGTGGTATAGGAGGATCAATACAATTAGGATTGATGAATTAATTGTCACTTCTATTGGAATTATTTTATTAGAAAACTAGTTTCGAATGCTAAACATTCATCTTCACTGAATTCGTGAGAAGTAAAAGGGACCAGATAGGTTACCTTTTACTTCTGACGAATTCAGTGAGAAATCCATTTCTGTTTCAGTTACCTCGAATTTGAGTGCCCATGTTCGATTTTCTTGTCTTACCTTTTTAAAAACTTTAGCATATATAATCTATGTAACAAAGTACTGATGTGTTGAAAAAAATTTTGTATGTTTTAGAACTTAAGATGAATGTTTAGCATTCGAAACTAGTTTTCTAATAAAAAAAATCTCAATTGAAGTGGTAATTAATTCATCAATCCTAAATAATTTTTTTTTTTTTTTTTTTCAATCCGTGCCAGGAAAAAGTACTCTCGAGTGTTACTCATAGTCTACAAGGTCTGTATTTAGTATAAGCGACTGTATACACTATGAGTAAATTCACTTATTGTTACTTCAATAACATATGTAAACAAAATAGTTGAATGAGAAAATAAAAAATAAAAAAAAGTAATTCGTAATATGTTTGAGCTGAAGGCATTTTTTAGAGCCAAGCCAGCGTTCTTTTCCTCATATTTTTCGTGTTTTTAAAATTATTTTTAATAATTACTAAATTTCAAAAAAAGAAAGAACTGTAATTTACAGTAGAGTAAGTACTGAGAGAAAGACTGAGACATATATCATGATGTGGATTTAGGTTATGATGGTTTGAGATGAGTGAAGGTTGTTTGTTGTTTAAAGTTGTTATTGTCGGCTTGGAACATTCAGGTTCGCTGAGTCTTTTTATTTATCACTTAAAACTAATCGAATATGCGCATTACATATTTAAAAATAGAAGATAACTTTTTCGTTTTCCAACGAAATTAAAAAAAAAAAAAAAAAATATTCTTATTCATTATTATTCATCATTGCGATTAGAACTGAAATTTTTAACCTGTTGACTGCTGATGACGTGAACGCTCACGTCAAGAGTATATTTCTGTTTCAAGCTGGTGGGGATATGACGTTAGCAAGAGAGAAGAGAAGATTCCATTTTTATCCTCCGCCCTTAGTAATTTCTTTACTTTCTTTCTATTTTTTTCTTGTAAGTATAATTTCTTAGAGATAATTATAGTATTGTTTGAATTTATCTTGAATTTCATTTTACATAGTTTTCAGACGGAACAGTAAAAACGTGGGAAAACATTTTTTGTACCCTTAAATTCGACTAATATTCTTTGCGGTTTATGGAGATGAAATGACGTCGATTAATTAAAAAAAAATAAGGCATTGGAATGGGGTTTCCGATTTTGCGCCTGTACTCTACGTGTTAATAGTTTTATTTTTTTTAAAATCTCTACTTAGTTCTAATTATTTTTTGTTAATAGCTAAGAGGTAATTTTCTAGAAATTTCTCCTATGAATTAACTCTTAACAGAAAATTATTTATCATTATTTTTTTATTTATTTTTTTTGGTATGTTTGCTCTAGCAGGTTAAATACAAAAAATCTGTTTGAGGAATCAATTTTTTTTTTTATACCAATTTTCAATCTATCAATCAATGATTTTTTTTAGCTCTCGGTTGATTACTCTATATAGAGCCGAGGTACGAAATGATAATATTAAAAAAGTATTTATTTTATATACATTAATAAATATGAATATAAATGCAAGATATTGTTTATTTTTAATAATTAAAACGACAAAGGTAAATATAAAATATTTTTCAAAGAAAAAGGTCCCTTCAACAATTCAAATTTCTTCTTACTTTAGGAACAGATTAAAGGGCTCCTGGGATCTCTCTTTGCAGCAAAGTCCTTTGAATTCTCCTGTATTTGTATCTCCTTTTTTATGTTGACACTTTAATTATTTTGTCGGATATTTTGCTGGAATAGTTGACTCTGAGTTTCTTTTCAATTATATTCAAAGAAAACCTTGCCTCTCCAAGTTTTTATGGTTTATTATTCATTTTTTTTTAATCGAAAAAAGTTTTTTTATTTTAAAAAAAGAAGATAGCTATTTTTCATTTATTTATAAATTCTTGCTCAACTTGTTTTTATTACTTAATCTAAACTAGACCAAGTCTTAAAGTATTTACTATAAGTTTACTGATGAAATAATTACAAAAGAATTTCGCCTCAACGTTTATAAACTTTGGCAACTTTGTTCATAAACTGGCTTCCGGATAGTGGATTCCAGCTAAGAGTTATAACATTCTGAGGGTTTTTTTTTTTTTTTTTGTTTGTTTTTGTTTTATTTTATTGGTTTTGTGGAATAGAGTCAATTATTTTTTCAAATATTGATAAGTCTATATTGATAATAAAGTAAACGATTTGTAAAAGTGGTCGTCAGTTAATGTGATACTAATACTGGGGGGTTCTTAAGTCCAGCAGAAGAACCTTTCCTACGTATGTGGATAGACTTATGCATTATCTATTGTTTTCTTGATCAAAAATTTACTTTTATATATAGTATTTTATGTTATGATGTATAGTTTTATTAATTTTATTTTTTGCGGTAATTTACTATCCAATAATATCACAAACAATTTTATATGTTATTTTGTATTGTGTTGCCAAAATAATATACGTTTGTTAGGGGAAGTAGCAGATTCACACCTCGCATTGACAAAGCAGAACAGCAATAGTGTCCAGTGATTCGTACTTTTGTGGCTGCTGTTGATTATCCGAGCCCTTGACTTGCGGCCCTGGGGTTCCATTATTTCTAGAGAGCCCTCCACCTACATAATGCCTATATTCCTGTCCCCTTCATATCCCCTCTTTTCTCGCCTAGGAGCTTTGAATTTAAAAAAACAAAAATTTTAATGGAGTTTTGCGCATTTCATAATGTTTAAGAATTAATGTAATTTGAAAACTATTAAAAACTCTTTATTTCCCGAAGATGACGTGAAATTAAAAAAATACAAAATTTAATATATTAAGCACTGGACAATTTTCAACTATACCTGGTATAGATGGCATTTGGCTGGAGAGAGCAACGTTACCAATGCTCCTTAACACATAGGCTCTGTCTTTACTGAGATCTTTCTCTTAGTTATTTTATGTTTGTTTGGTTTTATTTTTTGTAAATATGTTTTTATTTTAACTACAGCTTAGTCATTTTAAGGATCGTGATTAGCATTATTTTATCTTTGTTCATCTAATAACTAAATTTTAATTATGTTTGTCCTATCTCAAACAATGTATTTTTTTCTTCTTAATTTTAAGGAACCTTTTTCTATAATAAAGAGTTTTTTCTGTGTCATTTTTAAATAAATTGTGGAAACACTGTTGTAATTTATTTCGGACGGATAAAACCCATTTCGCGAGCTTGCAATGTGAGCACCTTACGATTTGATGATCTGCTTTATCATTTTATTATAAAAAACTTAAAATTCAAACATAAAAAGCAAAAACTGAATGTGCCCTTTATGATAGTCAGAAACTTTAATGAACCTCTCAAGGTAGATGGAGAGGGAACCGGCGACCCTGCCACACTCTCATTGGCCCTGATCAGCCACACCCCACTCCCACCACTTTCCCCAAGTGCCATCAGCCTGCGCTCAGACTATAGTGGTTGCCGTCTTAGAACAAACAGAAAAACATGTTAGGTATTGTGATGTATTTGGCTTGTAACCAAATAGCGAAAAAAAAATTTTTGTTTTGGTATAGAAAATGTTTTATAGGTGAATGATACCTTAGAGACTGACTTTTAGCACGGTACCCATTTAGGGTATACTTACCTCTACTTTGCGCCGCCCGAAAAAAACTAAAGTCCTTTGATGGCAACGGTTGGACATATTCCTTACTATAAGAGTAATAAATAGGTCTGTTATTTGTCTTCGGATTATTTTGCTGTTGTGCTCCCTCCAAAATTACCGCAATCACGGACAGTTCACTGTTCTGTAATAGTGTTCTACCCACATGCACTGTCTAAGATGGTTAGCGCGGACACTGATACACTACTGTCACCGTAAGGTAAACCTATCCATGAAGGGTTTTTAGGTTCAATACTTTGGTAAGAATATACTGTTACTAGGAAAGCGATTATGAAAGGAGGGGAGATTCTACTGAGTGTGCCTCTGGAGGGTTTCTTGACCTCGCATTCGAAATATAAGTGAATATAGATTTTCTGTATTCGAGTCTGGCAGTCAAATGCCTTACCTCCTTAATGCCTGAACGCCCTAACCATTGCGTCTCCCTTCACAGTACGGTAACGTCTTATAGGTGAATTGACATTTATGGGGTGGTGGGAGTAATTTTTTTTTAAAAGACAAAAAGCCTCCTTCAGTGAATATTATATATTTTTGTAAGGAAAATGGACATGTTTTTCCATAACAGGTAATCCGTCGTTGATTGTTATGCTAGCGTTAGATTCACATCAGTTTTTTTTCAATTGCTTTATAATCATTCTTAGAATTTGTTTTATTTCATATATATTTCTTATAGATATGATGGAAGTCCATAAAGCTGCTACTTATTATAGAACAAGAGTTTGGGACCATAATATTTTTTTTTCTTACTTATTATAATAACCGATCCTTGATATTAACTAAAGGATTTTAATGTCTCTTTAAGAAAACTTTATGCACTTCCACGTGGTGTTAGGGTTTTATTGATCATTATTAATTTTTTTTTGATTAATAATTATTACCCATCCTTCATATCATTTGATTGAAGTTCTCACAAAGAATTTTAGCGTCCCTTCCTTATTTAACCTTCGAAATTATCGCGCAATTTCTCAATATTAACGAGCCTTGCTCCCTCTTTTCATCCTTTTGAATAATTGATTGAAGTCATTTTTAAACGAGGTGGAATACTTTGAGATTTAATTTCCTTTCTATTAACTTATTGACCCAGCCTTTAACCCCCCCCCCACCTCCTTGATAATATAAGACCCAGGTAGCCCCTAAAATTCATTATCTGTACCTTCTCCCTTTTCGTTTTTAATTTGTTCAAACCGTCAAGTCTTTCCGGTTGAGATGCCACTGGTGCACTTTGTTTCTCTTTTCTCTCTCTTTTTTCCTGTTTTTTTTTTCCTTTTTTTTATTTTCTAATTCGTTAACCTTTTTATTCCGACATAGGAAAAAAAAAAAAAAAAAAAAAAAAAAAAAATGATCAGAGTAAATTTGGTATTGATCTCGGTTGCTTGAAGACCGCTCCTTTTAGCCTAGCGATTGCTTTTAGATTGGGTATCTTGTTTGGCACTAGCACTTTCTGTTATATAAAACAGGATAACAAAAGTATGTCCGAACTAGTTATCCATTTATGAATAATTTACCTAATTGATAAATGTATTACATGCAATCAGCTAATAACTTAATATAAAATATGTTACCATATGATTAAATTAACGCACTGCGCATGCGCTGCTTATTCGCCTACGGCTCGTTTACTTAACAAATTAACATGTTTAGTTAATTATAATATAATTAACTTGAATCTTATAGCCCAGAGAAATTTAATTTAAATATGTCATCTTTATATATTTTTGTTATCTTTATGTGTAAGTAAATAAATTTATATTTATTCCTTTTTTTTTTTTTTTTTTTTTTTTTTTTTTTTTTTTTTTTTTTTTTTTATAGCCTCCATTTTTTGATAGAGGCATCCCGTCTCTACTCTTAAGCATACTAAGGAGATATATTTTTCCTCTCGTAATTTAAATAATTGTTAATAATATCTGGTTATAATTAATTGCTGGAGCTTTTTTTCAATTTATCACACAAAACTAACATGGACGTTATGCTGTTTATTTGAATTAATAAAATTCTGCTTAGGTTTGGGGAGTTTAGGTACTCCTGTGGAGGTTAGTAATGTGTGATACGAACTATTTTTCAATGAATAAAAAAAAATTATTTATTTTTTTTTGAACGTAGTTTTCTTAATTTTTTTTAAAGGTCTTGTAGAGATTTGCATCTCTACATCGTGGTGTTCTTTATAGAATATTTCTTAGTTTTATATTTTTGGATTCTCATAGGTTTTTCCTATTGAAAGCAGTTCGAATTGAACACGATTTTTAAACTTAGCAGTAAACATAAAAACAGTTTTTTAATTTTTATTTATTTTATTTTTTTATTTTTAGTCATTTCAATCTCTAGGAAGTTATTGGATTTGGATTTATAATTTAAAATTTTAACTTTTATTTTTTTTTCCTTTATTTTGGTAAATTGATCTTAGTGAATGAGACAGGATGTTCTAATTACCAAATATATCAACTCTGGACGGATTGTTTTCCTAGAAAATCATGGAAAATCTAAATGTGGTGTATCTTCGATGCAATTATTTGTTACCCTGAACTGGTAATAGATATCGCACCTTCCGTGGAATACTGTAACATCTGAAAATCTCAAAATATGGGAAATGGCATTGTAAGTTACTAATTTTTTCAGTTTGATTTTTGTTACTTTTTTTTTTTTTTTTTTCTGATCAAGATGCAATTCGAAGTTCATATTTACGATGGTACGCATAGACAGCAGTGTGTGATTTGTTACAATATTTCTAGAACAGCTACCACTAATTCCCTTACATCTGAAATGTAACTCTCGGAACAACTAAAATTATTACAGTTTACCACGAAACTAAAGAATAACGTCATTTTGAAGATGATTAGGTATGAAAAAACTCCAAAATCTAATTATCGGAGATTTTATAGTATAGCACGAAATATTATATATGTGAATGGCAGCACTTACATATTATTCAGCTTCTATACCTAATAGTAAAAGTAAGGTGTATAATGAATATAGTCCAGTAAAAAAGGTATTTTGAACTGGACAAGGTTATGGGGTAATTGTTTTTTTTATGTCCTTACTTTATATTTTGGGGGTGCTGAACACGAATCTGAAGTTTTCCAACAACAAATTTCCATCGGCAAATATGAGATAAATTAAAAAAAAAAGTAAAAAAAAAGCTTTAATTTTTTCAGTATTTTGCTTGTAACTTGCAAAGTAATCGTTTTAAGCAAGATAGGCTCTCTATTATAAAATAAAGAGGAGGAAAATGACCTATAATTTAGTCCTTAAGGTTTTTCTGTCAGACGTAAGGTTTCCACAAGGAATTTGGTCAACTGGTGCCAAATCCACTTCTCCGCAAAAAAATATGTTTGTCGTACTTTTTTGTCAATAACTTCGAATCTATTTTTTCGATTAAACTTACTTTTTTCATCTTAAAAGATGGTTAAATTTATAAGTTAGACTATTAAATATAAAGTTCTAATAATGTCTCTTAAAAAGTACGCTAAAAAGCCCGTAGTGTTGTAAAATCCACGTTTTTTTGCACAATTTGTCAATATAACCCCGAAACTAGATTAGGCCAACTCAAAAATTCTAAAATTTGTATCTAAAAAAGTGGGTCAATTTACTATTGAATCTATATATAAAGTTTCAATCGGGTCCACCTTGAAAATTGTACACATGCCAGAACGCTGAAGATCCCGTTTTTTATGAAATCCACGTTTTTTGGCACATTTTTGCAGTAAAATCCCAGAAACTACTTTTTTTTTTTTCGTTCGATTCCAAAAGTTTCTTTTATATCTAAAAAGCTGGCTAAACTTTCTTTTATATAATATATATGTAATTTAATTTTTTGTCATTTATAATGTAACTCCCGTGAAACCACTCACGCTAGCATGCTAAATATGGTATATTTTTTGGCGAATTATGACAATTATGAACCAGTTCAGTGCGCTGGCGTGGGTGTTTTACGGCATTAAGAAAGAAAAATACATATACACGATCTAGATATAAATTTACCCAGCATTGAGATGGAAAAATTAAATTTTGAATCGAACAAAATACTTTCGAAGTTATAGCGAAAAATGTGACAAAAAAAAAACGTGGATTTCATAAAACTACGGGATCTTCAGCGTTCGGCTTTGTGTATTTCAAGGGACCCGATTGAAACTTATATATAAAGTCCAATAGTAAATTTGACCACTTTTTAGATATAAAAAAAATTTGAATCGAACAAGGTTAGTTTTCGGAGTTACTGCGAACAATGTGCCAAAAAAAACGTGGATTAATAAAAGTGCTGGACTTTAGCGTTCTGGCAAAGACTGAGACCCCCCCCCTCCCCCCCCCAGTTGGCCAATATGTCTTTTTGGATACGTTAAAGTCTGACAAAAAAAAAATAAGGACCTAACCTTGTAGGTCATTTTCCCCCCTTTATTTTGAATATAGTAAGGTTATTTTGCTTGAAAAGATTACTTTGCATGTTACAAGCAAAAATAATTAAAACAATTAAAAACTTTCTTACTTTATTCTTTTTTTCTCATATTTGCCAATAGAAATTTGGTTGGAAAACTTCAAGGCATTCGTTCGTTCAGCACCCTAAGAAAATATAAAAGTAAGCTTAAAAAAAAATACCCATAAACTTTGCTCTTCAAGCCTTATTTTAAATCCATTTGAAGGACCTAATAGTTAAAATATCTATTGATCTAAGTATTTTTCGACGGCTGCCATTACGAAATATATAAATACGTAAACGCTAAGCTCAAAAATTAGGGTGGACTTCTATCAGCTCATAAATTTAAGATCCTGACTACTGATTAATTTAATGCTAACTCCAATCATTAAACTTATGATTAATTTAAGCGTTTGATTATTCATTGATATCTGGAGCCACACTCCCAATACAAAACTTTCAGAATAAATTTAACTATATTGATTTTTTGTCAGAATTAAGAATAAGGAGAGGGAATTGTAATTTAAACACTCACTTAGTACACTGCTAGAAACAAGAGCTCTTGTCTTGCAAATAAACAGTTTTTCATGCTTAACTTAAACCTTCTACTAATTCACCCCGTATCGCAATCCATGCAATTCAAAATCCTTCGGAGAAATCCTTATGGCTCCTTCTTCTGTGACACCTACACTGATCCCTAATATCGTAATGTCCCATATGTTGTGCATTTTACCCAACAACCAATCCACACATTCCACTAGGCCCTTCACTTGCTTCTCAACGCCCCCCCACGATTAAAGACTCCAAGTGTGCTGGAAAAAAAATTGACCTAGAGACCCTTCTAGTTGTCGAACTTTTATATATATAGTGCTATTAATCCGTAATCCCTTGCAGTTTTTGGACCTATTATGTTAATCCACTCTCAACACATTCACGTGATGTACTCTTAGTGTTACCGTTTGGACTTTCAAATTTAATGAAAAAAAAAAAAAATCTAATTCTATTACTATTCGAAACCAGTATTCCTAAATAATTCGTAGGTACATTGAAAGAATGGTAACCACACATGGGTGAGTAGACTTATACGAGGTAAGTGAGTAACACAATGGCAGAGTTGGGCAAAAGTTAATCATATGCTAAAAAATTCGAGCTGGAAATCAATTCAGCGTACTTTTTTCATGAATTACATTACGTAATTACATGTCCCACCGTTCGAACCCCCAACTCATCGAGATTGAGGAACGTCTGTCAGACTACGGGAGGTTATACAAGTGTAGAGTTGAAGAACATTTCAAGTTGATAGCCATCCGAAATGAAAGGTTTTGCACTTGAGAACCGCTTGGGACTACTGAAGCCATAAAACAAATGGGAAAGAATACCTATGTTTTTTTCAATAAAATTTATTCAGTCTGATAGATTAATTAATGCCAACCACCCCATATTCCTCCCCAATGATGTAGGAATGATTAGGAAACCCTCGTGGGGCTGCCAACAATACTGGATTATACTTTCTATTCCGATACTTCCACGGTCCTCCGCAAACCGCGCAACTTTCGACTACATACTATGAATGTAATTGGTCCATGGATAATGAGTGATTTCAATACAAAAAATACCATTTTCGTTTTTAGGTATTTTATTTGAACGCCAACTAATGTGTGTAGGGTGGCTACATCGTTCCGTCCCACACACCGCCTTCATGTTCTAGCCAGCGAGTCTATCGAACACTTCCCACCATACCGCTTCGCGTTAGTGTAACGGTGATTGAACCCACGCTACCTCTACGCAAAGGTAATAAGATCTGCCGCAAAGCAGTATATAACGTCATTGGATCTACTTAAGGGCTGGATTCCAAAAAAGGTTTTAAGCAGTCAGATAGAAACGCCGGGGGGGCGGGTAGACCGAGACATGGAATGGGAAGATTGCGACACAGGAATGATCTTGAGGTTTGTTTATTGACCTAAAGCAGCCATATTTAGAACCTTTATATAAACCTAATTGTAAAAGTCAAACACTTCTTATTGACAGTGCTACTAGTGAGTAGTTCTTTATATATTATTAACATGTTATTGTAATGAGTTTTCCTGCATATTTGCTTGTTGATCATAAATGTTATCAAGTTCTAATTTTTTCAAAAAATATATCGACTTTTTTTCTGCTTAGTGGTAGGGAAAAAAGAATCGTTCTGTGGTAAAACTAATAACAGATTATGTATTACAAAAAACGTTTGCCCCAACATCATGGTATCGCTCAAGAATTAGATCCATTTGGAGGAGTTAGATTGAGCTTTGCGGTGTCTCCTACATCACTTCCACTTTTTCTCTATTCCAGTCCTTCGCTTCCCCCAAATTTTTTCTGTGCCCCCCTCACTGCACTTTAAGTCCACCAAATAAATGATCCATAAAGATCTTAATGGCCCTATGTGCATATTTGCCCCAACCCAAATAACTATCCTTTTATAGTCCAACTGCTTCCCCCGCTAGTTCCTCCACTAGGCTCCCACCTTTCCTCGAACTCACGTTCATGATAATTTCTCTTAGCGTCTGAAAGCAGGTGGCCAAGCTATCTTCTAGTGTAGAACTAGTGATAGTGATACTAGGTGTGAGGTGTTTACATGCTATTGCCATGGCATGGTAATAAATTTCCTTTCAATTTACCTTGTTGTTTATAATGTATCCAGTTGGTCAAGATGCTATCAATTCCTAAAAAAAAAAAAAAACCAAAAAAAAAAAAAAAAATATTATTGACTTACAACTTAGGGCCGGAAGGAGGGTTATCCTCCAGGATTACACACCTACATGTATCCAGAGGTGGGGGAAGGTCATGAAATCAATTCGTGGAGAGCCATTATATCTATTGTATACAGAAAAAAAAATTATACCCAAAACAATTGTGCATTCCAATTTAACTCAATTATCGATCCAATTTCCTGATAGATGATTGGCGTGAAGCGTTTTGTGTGTCTGCCAAGGAAGTAGCAAAAATATAAAATGCTGGTTGCATGTATGAAAGCCCTAAAGCCATCAGCTATCTTACGTTTTTTTATTATAGTGAATGTGAAGGAGGGCATTGTACTTTGTGAGGTGTTCCCCCAAGTTAGAGGAAAGACAATAGACCGTCACCAAGAAGACACGGAGCTCGTGAGCTGTGGCGATGAGCGGCGGAGGGAGAAGACATGATGGTGAAAGTAGTAATCGGACAGGAGGGAGACGTGCCGCTGGAAGGCAGCCATTTGCTCCCGCTCCAGGACTGGAGATTATGTTCCTCTCGGATAAACTAAATATTTATGCAGAGTAAATTGGGGTCGCTGTCTGCCGCAACCGCGTTAGGGCCCCTCCTCGTGAAATAACACTAAATCAGCGCCAGGGTTCCCTCCCAGGTTCGTCCCCAATTCGCGACCCGAAGCTCGGGTTTCAGACCGGTCGGCAAGGTAGGCCTTCCGCCATCTTCGTTAAACCACCCCCCCCCCGATAGTGCGTTCTTCTTGTGTCATGTCTCTTATCACACCCTAATATATGTATATCGTGTGTAAAATACATATCAACACATGTCGTCCCTCGCGGGTATTTTTATTTTTCCCTATAGAGTGTTTTGTTTCACATAGAGCCCCAATTTTCCCTTGTAGTACAGCTTATTATGGGAACCACGTTATCATGTCCGTGGAAAACATGCAAGAGTACCACAACAAATAATAAAATCGACCGGACCATTTACAAGTACAACGCCCATAAAAATACATTTTTTGAAAAAAAAAACAAAAAACCGACTTCATGAATACACCTACATTTACAAACTTGAACTTAAAAGTAAAAAAAGTGACTTTTAATTCTTTTGAAACACAAAACAGCATTTAAATGCCAATAAAACGACAATTTATCATTACTTTATTACCTATTCAAACATTTATGAAATCAGTTATTTTTTGAAGTCGGTACCAGCCACGAAGGGCCCACCCACCCCCCCCCAGTTAATCCTGCCCTTTGCAAAAAACACTTTCCCCCTGGCATGCGACACCGGTGTAGGCGGTGATGAAAAATGACGCGGCTATTTACAATTTCCATTTTCTTTCGCATTCGGTGTGATTTGGTTGGCCACCGACCTCCAAACATTAACTGCTCATCCCTGTGACTAGGTCCGTCATTCCGCTAAATTTCCGTTGATCGTCATTTACTTCTCGTTGTTTTACGAAAGTCATTTACCTCTTCTGTTTATACTTTTTCGTCACGTATGTCCATGCCTGTTTAGTTCTTGACGTAGGTTTTTTTTGTTTTTTTTTAACAAAGTCTATTTTATTTTGCACTTTTTAGTGATAAGTGAGCGTTTTTTGTTTATTCAGTTAACATCTTTGATAACCTACATTCCCCAGTATCGAGGTGTCATTTTCAGTTGAGATCAATCAACCTCTATTTTTCACATTCTTATGGTATATTTATGCGGTCTGCTACATGGCAATTTAAAGCCATTTGAAAAATGAAGTTGCCCGAGAAACCACTTAAGCTACAACTGGTAGTCAGAAAACAAAGTTTCATTAACGGACTGAAGCTCCCCTTCCCCACCAGTGTTATGTACATTGTTGCAAACTTTCCCAATTGCCTACACCTATAATATTTAATACATCAAGTAAATCTGATTGATCATGCCTAGAACAAAGCCAAACATGTCACTTGCTTTTTAAAGCAAATGACCCAGTGGTAGCTTGTACAAAGTTCTAAATAAATAAAAGGTTATCTCGCGGCCCTTTCTCTTCAGGCGCCTTCAGAGGTTACTATGGGATAGAATGTGAAGCAAGTGGTGCCGACCAATAGATTTATTGGCTCATTACTCGGTTTTTTTACTATGTGCTTGTTATTCTATTTTTCGTTTTTCTACTCTGCAATTTATTTTTTAGTTTTTTTATGAAAGGCTAGATCTAGTTTGGACTTACACCCGCCCACTTATGAGGAATTAACATCTTTATGAATAACGATGTATCGTGTGCCCTGATACCGAGGGGGGGGGCCATTGCGGATTTTGGCACGCCGCAATTTAGATTATCTGAAGTCTTCGTCTAGCTGCGATGAATTTGACGGTTTCGTAAAGCTCAACTCTGTATGCCCCACTGGGTATCTACGTTCCTATCATTGTGAACTGGAGTCTTAGACATTTATCTTGGGCGCTTGGCCCCTTGTTCTTCCCCGTGGCACTAGTCCCGAAAACGCCAAGCGGATCTTGTCTGTCCACCTGGTCTGTGGACCCATAACTTCTCCCTTTACACTTCTCATTCTTCTCTTTAGGGGTAGATTCTGATTTTCTTTTTTATTTTCCCTGATAGACTTTTGGTTGGCAGCGTTGAGTTATCTTTTCAACTAAAATGATTTCGCTCCTCACCGTTTTCTCACAGTAAGTATCTTAAACTCAAATAAATTCGTACTAATACAACATAATCGGGCAAGCTTGTAAGACCTGGTCGTTGAAAATATGTTGATATCATCGTATAGTTGTAAACCGCTCGCACTATGCATTACAGACCAAAATAAAAAATTCGTCTTCTTTATTTAATTTTGTATCGTTATTAAGTAGGTATTTTCATTTTTAGATCGGATAGGGATTAGAGAAAAGATCGGGACTCCAACTACATCCAAGGTACATCAAATAGAGAACCATAGTCGAAACTCCATAATTAGTTTATACAATTGGAAGGCATACCTTTAGACATAATAAAAGCGTTTTTAGATCGAATCCAGATTTTTTGTTGAAAATGACCAGATAAACGAGCGTTTCAACAGGCAAGAGCCCCATTGTATATGGTGATTATCACTAGAAACGGGCGGATCACCAAACATCTCATTTACCGGATTCACGATCCGACGGGAGGGACCATATGTATGTTTTTTTGTAACCCCCAAATCCGATAATTGTAAACTTACCTGCCCCACTCTGGCGTTCCTCTTCACGAGGGGATAGTAGGAATGGATCTCTTCTATAATAGCTCTATCTAAGGTACAATGTTTGATTTATTGTGTTACATTTTTGAAAAACTTTAAGGTATATAATCAATGTAATTTTTTTTGTTTTTTTTTGGAGTACCTGATGTGTTGGGAAAGTAAACATTTTGTATGTTTTTTTAGAACGTTGAGGGTAAACTGTTTAGCATGTCGAAAACTAGTATTCTTATAAAATAATCTCAATAGAGGAACTGGCAGGGGATTACATTCACGATTATCATTTTAATTGCCATTGATTCCTTCGTATTTACATATCATGCATACTGCATGCAAAACAAATATAATTTTTTTTTGTGATTGTTAGAGGAAAAGAGTACTCGTTGTGTTAGTTTAAGTAAATGGAAGAGTTGTGTATTACAAAAACGTGTGGTGAAACATCGGAACAGTTCACGTTCTATCAGAGGGGGACCCTGTGGGTGCCCTACGTTTTTTAACGGGTTTATTTTTCTTAATCATCTACTTTTTGGTTCTGACTTCGTCTCTGATAGCATACCACATGAACTAACCCGCAGATAGGTTTATCCCCGGGATCCAACCCTTGGTTGCGCTAGTGGTTTGTTTTCAGTTGCAAGTGAGGTTATCCTACAATCGGAGGGTGTGCAGCACCTTGGTGCTTTCCGGATTTGAATGGCAGTTTAATTACACGCAAGCTACAATGAATTATTGTGGTTGGGTAATAACTCGGACCTTGGTTTCTACTAATTAAGGAACCTTAGTTCTATGATTAAGTGTATCTAGGCTAGGAGCATCTTCAATTTGAAGAAATCATTGCTAATTATTTAGTTTGACAAATGATGAGGAACACAAAAGAGGTGATGCACTGAGATGCCTCTTGGATAATTTTGACCACTTCATGCACCATTGTGCTATATCTTCAAGATTTATGGTGCTTTCCTCCTTTGCATTCAGTTTTCTTTATCGCCTACCATCAACTTGCTATGTACCCTGGTTTGTTTTTTATGCTTTTATTGTACAATGACTGTTCATAATGCCTTTCGGTGGTCACAAGAGTTTTAAGAGGCAGATGCTATCATGTAAATTGATCTTTTATTTACTAGTATTTGACTTCTATTTGTTTGTCTAATAAATTCCTATTGTCTCATGCAAATGATATATGTCACAATCCGGGATCCAATGTATGATTTGTCCCCAATAGCTGAAATCTTGATGTGATCATCTCTCAAGCTTGTTTTGTATTTTTAGTTCTTATTATATATTTATTTTATTTGTTATATTTCTATAACTATATATATATTGAAGTAGAAGAATAAAATCAAAGGATTTTTAAGAACAAAAATATATACATAAAATCGTTGACGCGCTAAGGTTACGCCAGGAGGGTAGGTTAAAGGATTGGAAATTTTTCGAAGCGCATTATTTCATATAGTGCCCGGACGATGATTTCTACCTCACCTAGCAAATAGATGGTAGTAAATTTCTACGGGTAACCTTAGTATTGATACAAAGTCATGTAAATATGTGATTGTTAGATGGTTTACATTTTTAAGGTAGTATATTGTAATGTTATAAGTAGTTTAGAATAAGCAGATTTATTTCTTGTGCTCTTATTCCGTTGGGTACTTGGCAGATGAGATAAATATGATCTAAAAAATATGATGGTACATCAAAAGTTATTACTAGGAAATTAAATTCTTACGATATATATCGTATTAACGGGTGCAGTCTCAGTAAGGACTAAAGCACAGAAAAGCTTTGGCAATTTCATGTAACATGAACATCAGCTAATGAGAATATATCCCACAAAGTAGTTAACGATAACGAATTTGTATTTCGTTGTTGCGGCACATAAATAGATTATCAGATATCGGTGGACCGTGCACAAGGAGCACGTATGTCAGGTTAAGAATGGTAGTAAAGTCATGTAGCAAGAATTTAACCAGAATGCCGCGGTAGTAATGATTACGGCTCAGACAGTGCAGGGCATTAACATGGGCGGGTTAGCTGGACCATCGTTCCTATGTAGTGTTTGTTTAATTGGATCTAGCTTAGATTTTGGAACATGGCCCACTGTTGTTCGGGCGGGCCCAAGTCCCCATTCCCACCCGCCCGTCTCCTTAACAGGAGATACCCCTCCACCATACTCCTTTGCTTTTTCCGTACCGCTTAGATAATTTTGATTTGATCGCATCGATTCACTGATAGTATTATGTACTCCTTGCGAACATATTTCAAATCTTTTAACTTCGATGTCGCAAACCTCTGATATATTAACATATTTTTTATAGAATGTATAAGACGTACATAGTAATATAGTACATAGCGGTGGTAGAATATAACCAAAATAGATACCGTTTTTTGAAACAAATCATTTGTACTTATTATTTTCGTTGGAGACAAAATACATTGAATTAATCATCCCAAAGTATAGTCCATGGGTATTCTAACCATGTCAGTACCAGAATCTGCATAGCCAATTTGCTCGTAGCCACGTGTTTCTTGATTACCATTACCTTGGGTATGGCTGTCAAGAGAACCTCCTGGAACAGCTATTTTCAAGCTTTTTTTTGATCTGTGTACACAAACACTAAATCAAAAAGTCTTCTTCTTGAAGAGAAATTATGGGGCATGGATCGAAACAAGGTCATAATCCCGTAGGTGCGGGGTCTGCGGGGACTATCTGGGTTGGATGAGGGCAGGAGTGGTCAAACCCATAACGTTTGTGAACTTTTCTTTTGGTTTTCGACTTCTGCTTGCTGAGGAGTAAGTCGTTAGGGACCAGTCAGCAGGTCGATTTCAGCTCCTAATGGAGCTCACATGGCGACTTAACAGTACATCTGTTGAAATCACATCAGCCTGGCAATGTTCGGGAGTAACACTTGGTGGACGGATTTTAGGATCTCTCAAATCAAGCTTCCTATAAGAACTTCACCAAATATGCCATTAATGGGGCCGCCCGGGAGCCACCTCTTCCTTTCAAAAGTACGTCGTATCTCCACTGTCTAAACTTTTTTCAACAACCAAACGTCCCTGGTCCTCTCAAAGGACACCTTCACCTCTTAATAATTTCACGAGTTACTTCAGCGGCTGGTGAAATTCTGTGTCCAGTATTTGTCTTTATAAATTACGGAGAATTTCGCAAGAAACAATGTCATAGCTTCTCTTTGAAAGAAATAAAATTGAATGAACTGTAGGCTTTTTTTTTTTGTAAGAAGTTCCAGTGTTAGAAACAAGCTTAGAGAGTATGCTCTAAAGGTAGTATTATAGTCCAGGGGTAATAATAATAAAAAGCATTAAGATAATGTTACAGGACTTTTGGACCTATTGGGAATTCTGATTAAAATCGGTCAGTTTTTTTTATTATTTACCGCACCTATTATTAACTGATATTAACCGAATATATACTAATTAGAAAGGAATAAACATGTCGTACGATATTTTAAAACCGCCACATATTAGTGACTGTTTGGAGTTTTCCATACGATTAATTAGTTTATATTTCGATTTGATTGTGAACTTCTTACGTGTTTGGTTTTTTTTTTCATGTCAATTCAAACGGGATCTTCCCCCCCACAAAAAAAGGTGTTGTGACGACTAAGTCCTATTTTCAAAAGAATTGTTGCAGTGGTCATTGGTTTTTAGGATAGGAAAGCAGTAACTTCTTCATGTGTATCTTTTTAATAACTCCGATTCGGCATTTAGTGAAAACACAGACTCCCTTCGTGGTCGGTTATTAAATCGCTATTAGGTTATTTTCACTAAGAAACCGGACTGGAGTGAAATGAAAAACTTATTTACGGCGTCCAGTTTATCAGGGAATCTGAGATTCAGACGATGGTGGAGTTGCTGGTGGTTCCAATCCAATGTTTGGGCAATTATTCTGTTAAGAAAACTGCTCCTGTATTTAGAAATTGTATATAGGTTTGGTACGACAGACATCAATGCCTAAGATTAGAGAAAGGATAAGACGGGAATGCGAAGATCAGGAAGAGGCCGCACAAACAGTACCGGCAGTCCTGTCTCATTAAATTTAGAATGTGGAATTTACAAGCAATGATGTTTCCATATGATTCTTGTACCGCCAGATGCCTATATAATTATTTCGCAATGAGCCTACAGCTAAAGGCACAAATAAGAAGATTTTCGTTCAGACGAAGTTGAAAAAATATTAAATGAAAAAATTTCGTAGTAAACTCATTTTTTTCGATTTTAGAAGATGATCAGGGGTGCAGTCAACAAAGGAAAACCAAAGTCTCAGAAGAAGAAAATTCTTTAATACGGCCAAACGTGTAGCCTGCCTTGCAGGTCTTCTTCAAGGCTTAATGACAAACTTCTGTGGATGTATTTAGTATCTGCATTTTTCTGTGCGGTTTATTGTATATTGTTTGTTCCATGTCATTCGTATTCCATTTGTCGGTCTGTTTTTGTATTTGCACAGGTAGATTTGTCAGTATAGCATGAAGCGACTGCTTGTATGTAATCTTTTGCCACACCGGACTATTCGGACACTGTGCACCGTAGGCAAAGGCATTCCGCTTACGGCCGGGGATTGTGAGTATTCGTACCTAACTACGGAACCGATTGTGTCGGGAAAATCCGCAGCAGGAAAAGAGCGGTTCTTCTACGATCTTAACTCGTGTGAATAGTTTCAATAAACTATTTTGGGTTATATTATATTGCCAAAATTATCTTTTTTGAAAACGCATGTACTTCAATTATTGTACTTGTATTAATATTAGCATTTTTTTTATTTTGTCCAGGAACTAGCCTCTTACAACATGTTTTTTAATAACTTCAAGAACTTTATATTTTTTAGATACTTCCTTTACTTACAACATCTGTATTTGCACGAAATTCATGATACCGTCAAGACCCAATAGCAATAGATTCTAGATGAGGAAAAGAGAAGAATTTGGCATATTTTAAATATAAGTGAGTTTTTATACATAACCCGGTATATTTCAGAATCACAATAGTTTAGTATAAATTTAAGCAGGTTCTTTTTTTAAGTAATGATCAGCCAAGCTTTTAGTAAGAGGAATACACATAAAAATATATTGTGACATCAGTGATGAATCAATTTGGAAAAACTTTATGGTATTGAATAAGGCCGCGGTGCATCACATTCGATTAAGGTGTTCCAAGAACTTAGGAATTTATTATCTGTAAAGGAATCATGACAAAATTTGGCTGCTAAAACTAAAAGGATATTTATTGAATAGGTTTAAAGCTATGATATAGGCATATCTTCATAGCGATATCTCAATTTTAATGTACATGATTCTTAGAGGGTAGTTAGAGAATAATAAAGTAATTTAGAACTTCGATTCGATCGAGAAACAAAATATTAAATAGTATAAGGACCTTCTCTATCTAGGTTAGGGGGGCAAATTATAGCTGGTCAAATAAACAACTAATTTTCCATTTACTGTTGTGCGCTTTCTGTGTCCATAGTAGTTTCCTTTCAAAAAACATGCATTTTTTAATCAGGGAATCGTCTTGAATCGTAAATTATCGACAGCG